>CM076581.1:1433399503-1433643731 GCA_034641835.2 Pinus albicaulis | reverse complement strand
TCAATGCTACTGACTTCTGTTTCCTGCTGCACCAGGACACCATTCTTGATCCAATGCTGAAACAATACCTAGAGGTACTTTTCCAGTCCACTGAGCTTCCTGCCCAATCTGCATCTGTGAATCCATTGAGTCTGACATCCTCTCCTCTGGCATATCTGATACCAAATATGTCTGTTCCTTGTACATACCTCAGGACGTGCCTTGTTGCGACCCAGTGCACTCTTTTGGGTTCGACCATGAACTGACTAAGAGTGTTGACAACAAAGCAAATGTCTGGTCTGGTGTTAACCAAATATATCAATGACTCGATGAGCTGTCTGTATAAGGTGGGGTCTACCTCTGTATCTTCTTATGCATCTACCTTTTTCCAATTGGTGATCATGGGTGTGGCCGTAGGCCTGCAATCCTGCATTCTGAACCTCTTCAGAATTTCCAAGGCATACCTCTCCTGTCCCATGAATGTATCTTCATCTTTTTGACAAACTGCCAATCCTAGGAAGTAGTGCATCAACACCAATTCCTTCATGTCGAATTCAACTTCTAGATTCCGTTTGCAATCCTTGATGAGCCTAGATGATCTTGTGAGAAACAGATCATCTACATATAGTACTAGTACCAATGGCTCATCCTCTACCAGCAAGTAGTAAAGATTGGGATCCGCATCACTCTTGACAAATCCCATCTTTTGCAAATAGCTATCTATTCGACCATACCATGCTCTTGGATCCTACTTAAGGCCGTATAGGGATTTCTTTAATCTGCATACATGATACCTCCTTTCATGAGTCTCAAAACCCTTTGGCTGTTCGATATATACCTCTTCTGCAATTTCTCCATTCAAGAACGCTATCTTGACATCCATTTGATGAATCTCCCATCCCATTTGTGCAGCGAAAGATACAACAATCTGGATGGAGGTATATTTGGCAACTGGTGCGAAGGTCTCCTCATAGTCAATGCTTTCCTTATGAGCATACCCTTTTGCCATGAACCTTGCCTTGTATTTCTCTACACTGCCATCTGCAGTGTACTTGATCTTGTAGATCCAATGTGATCCAACAGCTGATCTACTTTGAGGTCTGGGTACAACTTCCCAGACATCACTTGTCATGATAGAAGCATACTCTTGTATCATGGCATCTACCCATACTTGGTGCTGAACAACTTCCTGGAAGCTGGAAGGTTCCTCTACTTGAGTCACCAAGGCCTGGTACCTGTCAGGAGGTCTGCACTGTCTCTTCTCGTTCTTGGGAGTCCCAATAAAGTTTTCTGCATCCCTCAGTACTTGCTGAGCTTCCCTGCTGATCTGACCACTGGTGGAAGGCTGCTCTCTCAACTCTTCCTCCTGATCTAACAGCGCCTCGGACTGAGTATCTTCTTGATCTTCCTCTGTGAAAATGTTAGTACTTGTCCTTGGTACCAAAGTCTGATTTCCTGTCTGTTCTTCTTGGTGCCCCTGCTGTTCTTGGACCAAGGGAACTTCTGCAGTTTGATCCTTTGCCGACGTGTCACACGATTTTTGAAACGCTCTATCCTCCATGAACTTAACATCGCGTCTTATCACAACCTTCCTACTGTCAGGAATATGGATCCTATATGCCTTGGAGGTGTCACTGTACCCTACAAGATACCTCCTTTTTGCAGTTTGATCTAGCTTTCTTCTCTTCTCATTGGGTACATGATAGTATGCCATGCTACCAAATATCTGAAGATGCCCTACCTCCGGTTTCTTCCCTGTGAAAACTTCTTCAAGAGTCTTCTTCCTCAATGCTCTATGACGTGTCTTGTTCTGGATATACACTGTTGTGTTGCAGGCTTCAATCCATAAATATCAGGGTAAATTAAGGTCAAATAACATGGCCTTGGTTGCTCCTACAATTGTCCTATTCTACCATTCTGCCACACCATTCTGCTCTGGATTGTATGGCGCAGTCCACTTTCTCCTCATGCCCTCCTTTGCGCAGAAATATGTGAAGTCTCCATCTATGTATTCCCCACTATTATCTGAACGCAATGTCTTGATCTTCTTCCCCATCATGTTTCAACAAGAGCCTTGAATTCTTTGAACTTTTCAAAGACTTCATCTTTTGTCTTCAGGAAGTAGATCTAGGTCTTCTTGGAGTGATCATCAATGGATGTGACAAAATATTTGCCACCTTTGAGAGTATTAGTGGACATTGGTCCACAAATATCTGAGTGTATCAATCCCAAAATGCTTGCTGCCCTGTTTTCACTTCTGGGAAAAGCTGCCTTAGCGTACTTCCCAAGTACGAAGTATGCATCCTCGGCATACATCATCATGCTCCATGCTGAGAACAGGTGCCCCATCAACTGTTTCTTTGAGCATCTTCAATGCACCGTGATGCAGGTGCCCGATTCTTCTATGCCAAAGTTCATTCAACCCTTTCTTGTCTTCGAGATTACTACTGACTAGTGTCATCGAGGTTTTGATTTGCAGCCTGTATAGTCTATTGCTTCCGACTTCAATTTGCCTTGTTTGCTTCCAACTGGGATGCTTGACATATAATTTCTTTTCGGTAAAGTGCATGCCATACTCTTTGTCCTGCAACTGGGATACTGAGATTAGATTAATCCCAAGCGCTAGCACATGTAGTACATCCGTGATCTTGACATTGGTTCCGGCTTCCGTCTGAAACACTACGGATCCTATCCCAACTGGAGTGCACTTCGTGCTATTGCCCATAGTGATCTGGAAGTTCATCTACTCTTCCCTATAGTTCGAGAAGTATTCTCGTACTCTAGTTATATGAGCTGAAGCCCGACTATCAATATACCAGATTCCTGCAGATGCTGAACTTGATAGGCATGTACAATCCTCTTTTAACCTAGAGGATAAAATATCTAAGTCTGTCATACTTATTTGTGCTTTCTTCTCTCTGTGCCACGTCCCCTCTGAAGCTTCTGGTTTACGCAGTCCTTTTTATGACTGTGCTTCCTTTGGATCTGACAACTTTGATACCATGTGAAAATTCCACAATGGAGAATTCTACTGCAGCTACTTATTGAATTTCTTCAATTGCATTGTCAAACACAATTATTTAACATTTCTCTGGTGTTAAATAACAAAATAAAATATGCTGCAAACTTCACGATTAACAAATCACATATAAAAATAGCGCATGTAATCACACATAGACACCGTTATTTTTTGGACAATTGTCCCCAGAAAAACCCAATGTGGGAAAACCGGTGCAACAAATCTGAGGGTTTCTTTATTATTTAGAAATTCTGAGTACACATGTGTGATTGTAAATGTCAATCAATCACCTGAAGAACTCTGATGAGAAAAGGCTGAGTGAGACAATTCTCACATCACCACAAAGTTCCGGCACTGACCTGCACCCACACTGACTAGCTTTGCGTGATTTCTGCGCAGTGACTGTGTCACTCACGCTGTCATTGCCTCATTGCTACTGCTGCTTGTCGTGGTTGCTTCTGTGCTTGCTGCTGTGTGAGACTAGAGTGTTCCTTCCTTCCAGAACTGTCCTCCTGAAACCGGATGAATCCTCAGCTGCCCCTCCAACAGAAATCGAAACTTCCTCTGCTTCTCTGCGCTGGGCTAGCGTAACTGTTTCTAGGGTAACTCTGCGTTGATGCTTTGGCTCCTCTCTCACTCCACTTCCTGCACTCTCTATGCTTCAGAAATTCTCCCTCTTGGAGATTCCACCTTCCCCTCTTTGCAAATGAGAATCACTTCGATTCTTCCTTTCACTGAAGAAATCGAACTCTTGATTCTTTCTCTGTCTGATGTGTTTTTCCATAGGCCCCTCACCCTCCTTCTTATATTCTTCTGTTGAACCTTCAATGACCAAGATTAAAACATAATCAAGGGCTAAGATTAACTTGGAGGTGATCCATGACTTTTTCTAGAAGATTCACACTAAGTTTAATTAATACCCTTTAATTAATCAGTTTCCCGAAGTTTACACTTAGGAAAACATTAAAAAATAATTAAATATTTTAATTAAACCATCTCTAATTGGAATCTTCCAAAATCCTTTCTGGGTATTATGGAATACATGTGTCTTAGCCCATATACAAAATTACAAGGCTAGAGCACATCCGATGCTACCATAATTCAATAGTGACCTGATCAAATAGTCTCGCAAGAAGGTTTTGAAGCTACACTACTTCACGACTTGCGACATTGGCTGCGATATACTTTGCCTCTACTGTAATGAGTGCGACAAAATTTTCTTCCCGCTAAACCAAGATATCATAGCCGATTCGAAGCTGGAGCAACACCTTGAGGTGCTCTTTCTATCTTCTGCAGTCCCTGCTCAATCTGAATCTGTATATCCCTGTAGCCTCATTTCACCACCTAAGACATATCTCAGACCATATCCAACTGTATCATGTTGGTACTTCAAATGCTTTGCTGCATGCCTCAGCTCAACCATAAACTGGTTAGCTTCCTTCACTGGATCTATCACCATAACTGTTTTCTGGTCACCTTTACTGGGTGCTCCCTCTGACACTGAAGCAGATCCTCCTGTGGCAATCTTGGTTGCCCCTTCTGCCATTGATGCTCCCTCTGTTACTGAAGCAAATCCTCTTGTGGCAATCCTGGTTGTCCCCTCTGCCACTGCTGCTCCCTCTGTCGCTGAAGCGTATCTGGCTGTTTGGCATGGTCCTTTCATAGAAGGCATACTTCTCCTAGAGACGTCTTGTCTTTGAGCATATAGTTTGACAATCTCAACCCATGACATCCTCTCGGAAGGCTACTCCTTCCATTGTGCTTGACTGTTTGCTCCCTCGGAATTGGAAGCTCTTTCGATCATCTGGCACGGTTCTGGATGTCCTAACAATTTGTACAATCCTCCCTATTGAACATCAATCATTCCAACTGAGTCTATGCTCGAGCTCTTAGGATATACAAGAACCTGATCATTTGGCGACTGGAGCAAAAATCTCCACATTGTCCACTCCCTCTTTCTGGGAGAACCCTCTCGACACAATCTTTGTTTTGTACTTCTTGATGCTGCCATCTATTGAATTGGCAGTCTCCACAATTCTTCCTTTCTGCAAAACTCCACTCTAGAGGCCATGGAAGAAAAAATTATAACCAAGCAAAATAGAAGGATAAGAGGCTAACCAAAAAATAAATAAATAATAATAATCAAGAAAAGTATGAAGTACTTATCTCTTAACTAAGAAAGAAACTGTTGAGGATTGTCAATTCCTTCTTTGACAAATTTGTGAGAGAAACTTAGAAACTTATTATGTGCCTAGAGGAACAACTGTCCACAACATTACTGATAGTAGATCCTAAAGGAAGAATTCCTTTGACTTCTTTTGAGGTGGATGCTCATAATCATCATCATTAACATTGGTCGTTGATGCATGCTTCTTTTCCTTCCTTTTCTTCTTAGGACATTGGGAGGCATAGTGTCCAAAATTATGACAAATTAAGCACTTGACTTTTGACATATCCTTCTTCTGATCTTGAACCAGGAGCGAGTCTTCTACCTGTATTCTTCTTATCAAACTTTCCCAAGTTCTGTCTTCCTTTTCCTTTCCTTGTATGAGGTGCAAGAGCTTTAGTTTCTTCATCTTGCTGATTCTGCAAGCTATTTTTGGACAACAATCTGGTCTCCTCTTGGACATAATCAGTCCATAAGTTTATCAAACATAGGTAGATTTTCTCATGCAAAGATTCCTTTAATAGATGGCTCCCATCAGAAAGGAAATCCATTTAGAGTCACTGTAAATAGCTTTGTATCATCAATCTTATCTCCAATGGCTACAAGCGTATCTCTGATCTGGGAGACTCTCATAAGATACAAGACATGTTACAACAAAATCTGATCTCATCATCGTGACATTACGAAGATGATTTCTCAAGGTTTTCTTCCTATTAGTCTTGCTGTTGTGGTACAATCCTACTAGAGCATCATATAATTCCTTGAAAATCTTAAATGTAGCAACATGAAGAATCAAGTGGTACTTTATAGAATCTACCAAGATTCTCTTAGCCTTGGCTTCATTCTTCTTATACATGGCTTTCTCATCAGCTCCCTCGGGCTCTGGAATGACTTTCGCCACATGATTCTAAAACTCGTTCTCTTCCAAGATAAGGAGTATCATGGTCTTCCAAGATCCGAGGTTGATGGCACCATCTAACCTGTCTTCAACTCTGAGACTTGGTGCCATTTTGACAAGAGCATTAAAAACCAATCAAGCTACTGAACACTTGTCTCGTAGGATAAGTTCAATGGTTGAGTTTTCAACAAAGCTCTAATACCATGTTGAATTTTCTACAAGATGCACAATAGATTTCAATTTTTTGCTAGATAATTACTTCCTAATAATTTCCACACAATATTCTTCTGCCACTAATATCATTGGGCAATTACACTTCAGAAAAATCAATGGTAAATGTAGTGGAAACAATAAAGATTAGAGAAAGACAACCATGCACAATAGAGACAACAATTTTACCCTAGGAAACCGAACCTTTGGGAGAAAACCCAACAACTTTTCTTCTAGGAGAACTTATTCTTCAACAAGGTTTACAATTCCAATTTGTCTAGAAATCTGTGCGAAAATCCTAGTCAAAGTATCAATCAAATTTGGTCAAACTTCGACCTCTGCAGTCAACTGCAGTCTACTGATGCGGTCAAATCCGCACTGTGGTCAACTTTGGTCAACATTCAAATTGATTTCTTGGTCAAACTCCAGTCAACTCGGCCTCTTTCTGTCACACATGGAGTTGCTTTAGAAGAGAGAAGATGTTGACTGATTGATGATGAAAATGACGTGTCACATCATATATATATATATATACACACACACACTAGTCAAAAGGGGGTGAATTAGCCTAAGGGACACATCCTTTCCTATGGTTGGGCTGACTTGATGCCGCAAAAATAAATTTATTTTGAGAATGACTTAGGCATGCGGGAATACCTCTCGATGCTACAAAAATTAATAGATTGTGGGTTTGATAAGGGTTTCCAAGTGGTGCATCTTGGATGAGATGTCTTGGAATTAATGAAGCATTGTCTCTTGTGGAGCACAAGGGGCCCAAATTTCTTAAGTGATGGTTGAAGGGGTTAGTGCATGCTAAAACATGGCTTCACAACCAAATACCCAAGTATGTTTAGGTTGTGGTGATCTTTGTCTCTTCCCCTTGGAAGTAGGAATGAAAAGTAACGAGTTCTTTGTAGAAATTTCTGAATCTTAATTCTTATGCAGAAATTATTTTTGTTAATCCAGTTAAGCTTCTCCTACTTATACAAGTTATCAACTGAATAAATTCAAGTTAACATCAAAGCAAAACACATAACAGATCTGTACCAATTCAGATCTAGAATAAGCACATGCACACATAGACAAAGTGACACAATTATTTCTAGACAAACTATCCCCGGAAAAACCCAATGTGGGAAAACTAGTCTTTGGCTGCTGGAGGGCTCTATTATTAAGAATATTTATGAATACACAACTTTGGGTTCTAGATCTGGAAAACCCTACAGAGAAAACTCTAGATCTGCAACACCTAGCTGATCTAAGACCAACAATATTGACTGATCCACACCCTCAAACGGGATTTACAGAGCTCAGCCATATCTAGGCCTAGAAACCCTAGATCTGCCCCTGAAAGACACTGCGTCAGCCTCTGAAGGCCTCCAAATGCTCAGCGCTGTCACTAGAAGGGACTGCGTTACCCCAGACTGGGTGACGCAGTCACTACGTTGCCCCTAAGGGTCTCTGCGTAACCCCTGAAGGGATTCCTGAAAATCACGTTGTCCTTGCTGTTGCCTTCCTCTGCGCTGTCTTTCCTGATCTCTTCTCTGCTTCTTGTGTATTCTAGACCTCGGGATTAGATCATCCCCTTGGTCTAAATTCCCCTCGTTGCAACTGAACACTTGAGAATTCTTAGCAACCTCACCCTAGAAACTCAGCTTAGCTTTAGTGCTCTGCCTATGTGTGTGTTACAAATGACCCCAAGCCTTTCCTTTATACTTTTCTCACTGACAAATCAACGACCAAGATTAAATCTTTAATCAATGACTAAGATTACAAGAAAGCTTGATCCGTGTGACTTAAGACAATTTCATCACATGTTTAATTAAATTCACTTTAATTATTTTATTTTCCTAAGTTTTAGCTTAAGAAATACATTAAAATAATTAATTAATTTAATATCTCCTAAACCAGATGAAATTTCCCAAATCCATTTCTGGGTCTTGTAGATTAAGTGTACTCTAGTCCCTCCACAAAATTTGGGAGCTAGAGCACAAATGATGCTACCCAAAATACACAAAATCTCAACACTCCCTCTTAGCATCAAGGGTGTGCTCTAGCAATACATCACACTTATGCATTACATGATTTTGGGCACTGATTTTGTGCTGTTGAAGCTTGGCCTCCTGCCATTCAACTCTGCACTACTGCTGCCATTCTGTATTGCTGCCCATGACTCTGCCACTGCCACTGCAACCATTGTACTGCAACTCCCTCTCAATATGTTGCATCTGTGCTGCTCATAGTCACTGCCACTGCTAATTTGCAGCACTACAACTTCAATTGTTGAGAGAAACAACTGAATCTCCTGCCCAATCTTTGACAAACAAGTTTGATGGGCTGCATCTTCATCATTGAAGCTCCATAGGCTACAGATTTGTGTTGGTATCTAAAGAACGATGCACAACTATAGCTCTGCCTGCGTAATCAGACTCCCTCTGCACTATCGAAGTCACATCAACTCCTTGTGTTGAAATCTATCACACTGCTACTGCACTGCGTTGTCCCTCTTAAGCTCTCTGCGCTGCTGCAGCACTGCGTTGTCCCTCTGAAGCTCTCTGCGCTGCTGCAGCTCTACACTGTGTAAGCAACACTGCTCTGCGCTGCTGAAGTCACATCAGCGTTTGCGCTGCTATTGCTTCTACGCTGCTATTGCTTTGCTCTGCGCTGCTCCTCCCAGCCTCCAGATCTGCCTCTGCCTCTGCCTCATTTGTGATCTATGCACCCACTACTCCACTTGTCCCACTACTGTCTTAAGGCTGCCGTAGCTTGCTTGTGGTCCAAGAGATGAGCTGCTCAAGGATCCCGCCTTACTTCCATGTAGCTCCTCTACATGTCCATGTAACCCCACCTACGTGGTTCATGAGCACTCATGGCTACATCATCTCCTGACACATCATCTACCACTGCTGCTTTGGAAAAACATGCTTCCTTGTCCTTCTTCTTTTCTGGACAATGGCTGGCAAAATGTCCCATTTCGCCACACTGGAAGCACTCGATCTTAGAAAGATCCTTCTTCTTCTTCGACTGCTTCTTCGATGCCAAGGCTGCATCTTCCTCCTCTTCCTTCTTAACCTTGCCCAACGCAGGGCTGTGCTGCTTCTTGGTGAACCTTAGTAGTTCTTCTTGCTGCAGGATCGACCACAAGTTGTCCCAATCTGGGAGGTTCGCTCTGCCAAGATACTTTGGACAAAGGTTTCCCACTCATCCGTGACTGCATTGAGGGCAGTCCTGACTATCACTACATCATCTACAGTTGCACCCATTGCAGTCAACTGATCCCTGATTGACTGCAATCTGAAGAGGAAATGCTCGCTGTCTTCTCCCTTGGTCATCATGAATGACCTCATTTGGGACTCCAACAACATCTTTCTTTGGACTGATTTTCCCTCATATAGGGAAGTCAAGGCCTTCCACATCTCATTAGCTGTCCTCTTCTCAGCTATGTGTGGCACAATATGATCCTTGATACTGCCCATTATTAGCCGCTTGGCATGCCTAACAACTTCTCTATGCTTCCGTAGGAGATCCGCATCTGTCGGTGTGGCTAGGGTCTGCTTTGCATGTTTTCTTAGACTGTATGCCTCAAGGACAATCAGGATCCTTGCTTTCCACATCGAAAAGTTTGAGAGGCCCTTTAGCTTATCCTGATCACATAGTCCATGAGGAGCCATTTGCTTAGAATGTGTCGGAGCTTCTCTTCTCTATGCTAGAGATCTGGATCTAGGGTCCTTTTAGAACTGGGCACAAGGTTACTTGGAAGCGGGAGCGGGAGCGAAGCGCGGAGCGCCATTTTTAAAAGTTTCTGGGTCCGGAGCGTTTTCGGGAGCGTTTATATATATATATATATATATATATTTTAATATTTTTAATATTTTTTATATTTTGATGCATATATGTCAACAAAAACATGTAGAATGATGAATTAGACATAAAAAACATAAAAACATAGATTGAATCATATAACATCAATCATCTAGAAGTTATAATCTTCATCAACCACACCCACGAGTTGGAAGCATACAACATATTGACTCTTGAGTCTCGCAAATCATCAATCTAAAGGTTTCAAGCTTTCAAAATTCAATATATAACATTTATCATCATTGATTTCAAATTTCAATATCTAACATTTATCATCATTGATTCATTGATTTCAAAATTCAATATACATTATCATCATTGATATATATATTATAACATTTATCATCATTGATTCATTGATTTCAAAATTCAATATACATTTATCATCATTGATATATAACATTTATCATCATTGATTCATTGATTTCAAAATTCAATATATAACATTTATCATCATTGATTCATTGATCACCATATAACTTTCATGAAGCATCATATTCATAATTCATAATGACTTGTAAATAGTAAACTTATAAATGCCAACTTCAAAGTTTCACCTTTTAAATTCAAACTTCAAACTTAAATTGTCATTAAATATATGAAATCAGAAAGAGTCAAGTTTCAACTGTTCAACTGTCAACAACAAATAGAAAATAGTAAACAACAAATATATTTTATCTGGCTGGCCCCTTGCCACGCCCACAAGAAATGTCTAATTTTTGTGAGCCACGAGGAAATGTTGGTCTTCCAGTACTCTCAGGAGTACCACGACCACGACTAGAAGGTGGAGGCTAGATCTGCAAAGGAACAATAGTGTGATATCGAGGAGTGGCACTGGCACTGGCACCCGCACTGCTACCAGTAGATGGTGGGACTGGCCCTGTGTGTGGCGGTGCTGCTGATGCTTCATCATCATCCCTATAAAGTTCTGCTTCCAATTCTTCTAGATGTAACGTGCCGTCCTCCAAATTATCATCCTCTGGGTTGTTGTCCTAGACTCTGTATGATTGATCCTCATTTGCCCGATCACAGTAATGGCTCAACAACCTCAAGTTATAATGCACATAAACCAAGCTTTCAACTCGGTTTTCATTCAGCCTATTTCTTCTCACATTGTGTATAAAGCTGTAGGTGCTCCAACACCTCTCTGCAGAAGAAGTGTTCACAACCTGTGAGAGAACTTTTTTAGCCAACTTTGGCAAAAGTCCCATGCCGCCATATGCTTCCCACCATGTGAGAGCATCAAATTTGTCCTTGTCTTCCATTGCATGGAAAGAACCAAAGTTAGCAGTGCAACTGAAGTATTTGCCTAATTCAAGGCGCAATCTAGCACACTCTTCCCTGTCAGGTACCAATTTGTCCAATGCCTTCATGTACCCTTCTTGTACCTCTGGATCTGTGTGAGGTTTCACCCTAACCCCACCTCCAAGTGCAGGTTGGCCCAACCAAGATGGAGAGTAATATTTTGGCGTAAGGATATATGCCAAAGCATGTAGTGGAACATTGAGTTTATTCCACCGTGCACACACACGGTCATGAATCATAGCATACAAGTTGGGATCATTATCCTTAACAATATCTTTTATTTGCCCCAACATGCTATCCATCTGCTCATAAACCTCTCCAATCACTGGTTTATCAGTATCTGCAAAGCGAATCATGTTATAAATGGGCTTGGTAAAACTCACAATTTCCCTCATACGTGCCCAAAACAGATGGTCAAGGGCGGTCTCCTCCACATGTTCGAAACCTTGCCTGTCAATTATTGTTGCCGCCCTGTCCTTTAATAGCTGCCAGTGTGGGCTTGATACCATTGCAGCCAATGACTCTCTTACCTTCAAAAGGCGCCTGAAGGTGAGGTAAGAGCTAGCAAATCTAGTTTTTCCTATTTTCAACAACTCCAATTTGGAGTGAGTACGGAAAAGCCCATGGGTATTGCTATGATTTGTAATAAATTTGATCATTTTTTTACCTCTCTTGTACAAATCACCAAGCCATTTGAATTGAGGTTTTTTGTTTTTGATGATATCATGCATCAAAAGGTTCATTGTGTGAACCAAACACCCAGACCAAAAAATGTTGGGGTATTTATCCTCAACAATTGCTCCTGCTGCCTTACAGTTAGCAACATTATCAGTGATGACCTGTATGACATTGTATGGCCCAGTCTTTTCAATTATATCAAGTAATGGTTTTGCAATGTTAATGCCGGTTTTGAATTTCTCTGAATAATCATAAGCTGCCAGGAAGACTGCACCACTAACCGACACAGCCAAAATATTTATCAATGGTTTTCCTTTTACATTGGTCCATCCATCAGAGACAATGGACAGCCCATGCTCATTCCACGAACCTGTCATTCTAGCCAAAGAATTGTTTATTTTAGCTCTTTCATGATCAAGACCCACAGTTCTGGCCTTGTCATACCAGGGCTTTTGTATCCTTTGGGGGCATCATTAATGGCAGAAACCATTTCATGCCAATAAGGTGAGCGAAGAACATTGAATGGCACCCCACATGCATATAGAAACCGGTAAACTTTTGAATCCACATCATTCCTACACCCTTCGTCTAGGAAATCGGATATGGTTCTACGCCTTAATCCAATGCCACTGCCTCCAAAACCACTAGCATGGGTGGAAGTTGAACTTGTTTGTCCATGATGTGTTGGGCCTGAATCAACGAAACCCCTAGATCTTTTAAATGATCTCTGTAGGGCAACCCCCTCTTCCTTCCTATATATCTCTCTCTGTGGTGCTGGCACATAAGTACAAAATTTGATTCCAAGATTTTTAGTTCCATCTCCTGGCATTATCCCACAAAGGTGCCTTCTCAGACGAGTGTATGAACCATGGTATTGTTTATTGCAATGGGGGCAAATAAATTTAGTGGTTCCACCACCTTTCCCTCCTTCCATTTTCTGAACGTATTTCCACAAAGGATATTGGTCTTGTTTAGTTGGGGATTCTATGTTCTTAGGGTCTCCACTTCCCACTTCCTCCTCAGCATAATCCTCCTCCTCTTCAGGATTTTCTTCAGATCCACCATAACCCTCCTCTTCATCCTCCTCTTCTCTAATTTGCCTCTTTCTTCTAGCACTCTCCAAGACCATTATCACAAAGAAAGGAACCAACATGAGGAAAATTCCTAGCCATATAGCCATGATGGAAACAAGTTTCAAGTTTCTAGCCTGCAAAACAAATGGAAAAATGCCAAATGGGAATAGGAAATGCAACATAGGAAAAAACAATTCATTTTTAAAGTTTTAAATCCAATAAAATGCAACATTCAAGAAAAATTCAAGTTTTCATTTTTAAACAATTTAACAATCTACAAATTCATCCTAGAAAATACAAAATTGGATTAGAAGGCCTACCTCTTTCTTGCAATCCTCCTATCAGCCTTGCTCCTTGCTCTCCTGTCAGCTTTGCTCCTTGCTCTCCTGTCAGCCTTGCGCTCTCCTTGCTCTCCTTATTGCTCTCTCTCTCAACTCAAAAAACAATAAAATGCAAAATGAAACCCCCCCGCCGTTTTAAACAATTCGATTTTTCTCAAAAAAATTTCCGCGCGGCGGGAAACGATTTTTTTGCCAGGGAGCGTTCGGGAGCGAACGCTCCCCGAACGCTTTCGGCGTTTAAAAAACGCTAAACGTCGGAAGCGCTCAGGGAGCGTTCGCTCCCGAGCGGTTCCTGAAACGCTCCCGAAAAAACAGGGAGCGTTTTAACAGGTTCGGAAACGCGCTCTCGAAAACGCTCCCGTCAGGAAGCGTTTTCGGGAGCGCGTTTCCGAGCGTTTCCGAAACGCTCTTGCACGAAGCGCGTTTCGGAAACGGGAGCGAAGGGGGTTTGAAGCTTCCCCGCAACCTTGACTGGGCACCCTCTGCTCCCTCTGACACTTTCCCTCCTTGGAAATCTACCAAATCAACTATGATTCAGCTTCTTCTTTGATCCTCTAACCAAACTGCAAGTTTCCTATGGCAAGAAACTCTCTGAGAAGCTGATCTATTCCCAAAAATTGTCACTTGTACTAAGGTTAAAAATCTGAAAACTTCAGAAGTTTAACCCCACCAGCGCTTCTGAATTTCTGCAACTTTTCTGCAGACTATTTCTGGATCTGACAGATTTAGATTTGAATCACACTGGCTGGCTTCAGACCCAACCAGTGCTGTTTCTAAGCTGCCTCTGCGCAGTAATTGCGTGGGCTTGCTAGAACACAACGCTGGATAGCGTCACCCTTCCCTGTGCGTGAATCTCCTCCTGAAAACTGCACTGTCCCTTCAGATCTGTTTTTCTCCAGCTAGATCCTTCAGATTATTCAGCTAGTGACCCTTCTAGATCTGCACTTCCTCTGATACCATGTAGAAATTTCTGAATCTTAATTCTTATGCAGAAATTGTTTCTGTTAATCCGATTAAGCTTCTCCTACTTATACAAGTTATCAACTGAATAAATTCAAGTTAACATCAAAGCAAAACACATAACAGATCTTTACCAATTCAGATCTAGAATTAGCACATGCACACATAGACAAAGTGACACAGTTATTTCTGGACAAACTGTCCTCGGAAAAACCCAATGTGGGAAAACCGGTCTCTGGCCGTTGGAGGGCTCTATTATTAAGAATATTTCTGAATACACAACTTTGGGTTCCAGATCTGGAAAACCCTATAGAGAAAATTCTAGATCTGCAACACCTGGCTCATCTAAGACCAACAATACTGACTGATCCACACCCTCAAACGGGATTTACAGAACTCAACCAGATCTAGGCCTAGAAACCTCAGATCTGCCCTTGAAAGACACTGCGTCAGCCTCTCAAGGCCTCTAAATGCTCAGCGCTGTCACTGGAAGGGACTGCGTTACCCCAGACTGGGTGACGCAATCACTACGTTGCCCCTAAGGGTCTTTGCGTAACCCTTGAAGGGTTTCCTGAAAATCACGCTGTCTTTGCTGTTGTTGCTGTCGCTGCTTTCTGCTGTTGCTACCGTCTGCTGCTGCTGCTGCTTCCTTCTTCTGCGCTGTCTTTCCTGATCTCTTCTCTGCTTCTTGTGTATTCTAGACTCTGGGATCAGATCATCCCCTTGGTCTAAATTCCCCTCTCTGCAACTGAAACACTTGAGAATTCTTAGCAACCTCGCCTTAGAATCTCAGCTTAGCTTCAGTGCTCTGCCTCTGTGTGTTACAAATGACCCCAAGCCTTTCCTTTATACTTTTCTCGTTGACAAATCAATGGCCAAGATTAAATCTTCAATCAATGGCTAAGATTAAAAGAAAGCTTGATCCGTGTGACTTAGGACAGTTTCATCACATGTTTAATTAAATTCACTTTAATTATTTTATTTTCCTAAGTTTTAACTTTAGAAATACATTAAAATAATTAATTAATTTAATATCTCCTAAACTAGATAAAATTTCCCAAATCCATTTCTGGGTCTTGTAGATTAAGTGTACTCTAGTCCCTCCACGAAATTTGGGAGTTAGAGCACAACTGATGCTACCCCAAATACACAAAATCCCAACATTCTTTATTTGACATGTTGGAGATGGTAACCTTGGTATTACCCAAGTCGACCATCAATTGTTGAATATCACAAAAGTTTGATACGTATTGTTTTGTGTTTGTAGGGCCTTGGAAAGGAGTCTAAAAGAATTGGGTCTTTAGCGAAAGGAGTAGATATATCTACACTTGGAGTAAAAGGCACTCATCACCATCTTGAATGTGTTCATAGAGGAAGCACTCCAATTCATCGATCTAGATCCCAAAGAGTGTTGTTGAGAGGGGGCACCCTTACTTAACTTTAATAGTACTCTAGATGAAGTTGGAAAGACCATGTGCGAAGTCGACCAATGATTGACTTACATAATCTCATGATGGAAATCGTGAGGATCTTTGAGATGTTGATGTGACAAAGCCTCTAGATTAAAGCCTTCCTTGTTTCTATGTTGAATGCCTTATGAAAGTCTATGAAACAACACAAGACTTTTGAAGAGTGATGGCCTTGAGCATGAAGATGTGACATGTAGTTTGGTGACCTCCAGCTTTTAGTTGCCTACTCCCCAAGTCATTTGAAAATTGTAGGTATAGAACTTTGTCAGAGTTTGGAGAATGTCTACTTAACCATAATTACTTGATAGTTATTTGGATTTGAGATAACATCTAATTTGAAGATTAAATGAATGATGTGAGGGGACCATGTGTTGGACATTGGATAAACCAACGCTCCCCGTGTGTTTCGTGACATGGACTAACTCCCTCTCGTGGATCCTTATCTTTGGCGATGTGATTGTTGACTAACACCTGCGGGTTTTGGTCTAACGGCAATCGTGATTCCCAACAAGTGGTTTCAAAGTGTAGGTCACAAGTTCGATACACACCTGGCTCGCATTGGGGGGGGGCGAGATTGTTGGACATTGGATAAATCAACGCTCCCCGTGTGTTTCGCGACATGGACTAACTGCCTCTTGTGGATCCTTATCTCTGGCGATATGATCATTGACTAACACCTGCGGGTTTTGGTCTAACGACAATTGTGATTCCCAACACCAATGACTTCATGCTCACATAAATATGACATCATATATATCTTGGTAAGGTTTTGTACGTAGAGTTGCTTTGGAATTAGTATATATGACAACAACATATTGATATGACAACAGTACATATATATATCATCACTATGTAACAATAGTTGATCTCACAACAATATTTTAGTCAATCTCACTTCAGTGGTATGGCTTGTCTCGGTATTATATTGATCTAATGACAGTAGTATGGATGGCTTCAGTTTCATTACATTTATGTCTTGTATGGCATTGCAGTGGTGTGGTATTGCAGTTTGACATTACAGTGGTATGCCATCTCAATTGTATGGCATTACAGTGTGACATCACCGTTGTATGTAGGCTTTGTTCCTCAATAGTATTTGCATGTTGCAAGCTTAATGACAATATGGTGTCCATAATCATGATATACACAATTGTGTACTCATTCAACAATCTTAGACTTATCAGAGTTTGATGGAAGTGATATAATGGCAACCCTCTTGGATGTATCTTGTATTGTTCACAAACGTAGTTGTGAACCCCTCTAGATTGGCCCTAGATGGCCTAACATGATTTACAATGATAATGATGTCCTTTGTATCTTAGATGAACAATTGAATCTAATAGAAGAAGAAGAAGAATTATTTATGGTTTTCCCCCTCGTGGGATTTTTCCCTGGTCTCCAACCAATCCTGGTGTCTCTTGGTGTGCATGCTTTTCTTCTGACGTTTCTTTTTCTGTCTAGTTGCATTACTGACGATGTTGTTCTTTCTACATAATTGCATATATTGTAATAATGTTATATTGTTATGAAGTGAATTAATGTGTAAATGATGCAATGCAATTATCACAACAAAGAACAATGTAACCATGATGAAAAATTAACACTAGAGACTCACATGGATAGAGTCTAAGATGATCTTAGTCGTTGATGAGGATCTAATCATGGCCGTTGAAGCTCCAACGAGAGATTATAAGAGCAAGTTGATGGGATGGAGAGAGACATAGTTGCGAGAGCAAGAGCAAGGCAGATCAAGCTACCTAGTGCGCAAAGATTCAATGAGGGAAGCATTCGAGCCAGAGGGAGAAGCATCAGTGATTGAGGGAGCAACAGGGGAAAAATTTAAGAGAAATTCTTTAGTGGTTTTCCAGTTTCCAGCAGTAGGGAAGGAGGGATGAAATTTCCAACAGAGAGGCCGAGTCTTGCAGATCGAGTTGCTCAAAAAGGTTCGATTCAACTGCTAGTGCCCGGATCTAGCACCGTGAGGTCTAGCGAATTGTTTTTAGAGGTAGAAATAGGTAGGATGACTCAACTGGAAGGGTTTCTAGGGCAGATTGATTCCCTCAAAGTTAGTAGTGCGTACTCTTGAGTTCCAGTTTGGTTGAGCGAATTTTCCAGGGAGTACGACTTGCCCAATGAGGGCCAGATTGAGTTGGGGAGAGGGAATTCCCAGTTGAGATATAATTTTTGAGTTGAGCCAGGGAGGCCAATAGTTGTAATTCTCTATTTTGCTGTATAATAAAATAAATCCTCATCAGTTGCACTAGTTTTCCATTCGTGATTTTTCTTGGGACTTTTTAGTCCAAAAATATTGTGGCGATTTTTATTGTGTCCATCTATTTCTCAGTTCCTTATTTTTATTTTTCGCAATGTTTTTATGGTGAAGATTGCAATTGTGAATTATCCGTTAATTGCCGTAAACAATTAAATCGCTAACAATTAGGAGAATAATATCTAGTAATTGCATCCAAGGAATCTTCACAACGAGGATTTGAGTTAGGGGGGAGGGTATTCTATTTGGGTGAAAAGGGTGTGCTGCAAGTATTTGGGAGAATGGTAAAGGGATTCATACAACTCATGTCTTCTTGAGGAAGTGAAATCCTGCTTTTTATGATGGGGGAGATAGTGGTAGGACTATTGTAGATGGTGCAAGGATGTTGGGTCATAGGTGAAGGTGAAGTGAAGTTGTTTATGGTGAAGCTTGTGGCCCTTGTTGAACCAATTAATCATGGTACAAAACTTGAGATTGGTGGTGTGGGATTAATCCATTGGATAGAATGAGGACAGGAATTGAGTGTTACGTTTGTGAGGGCTTTGGAGAAAATCTTCTTATTTGATTCTAGTTGTGTGGAGGGATGGGAAATGGGGGAGGTGAGGTAGCAATTGTTGAAGGTGGGAGGTGTATGTGTTAATATACTTTTAGTCAAAGAAGATAGTGGTTCGAGGGGGGGTGTAGGTAGAATGGTGGGGGCGAGATGGATAACCATAGAATGGCATGCTTAGCAAGGACAAGTGGGAGAATTTAAAAGTATCAGATAAAGGGGAAAATATCTTGGTTGGCTGTGGCATAACACATCATATCAACCCCTCCATTGTGGGGGAAACAAGTGAAGCCTCTTTATGTAGGGAAACGTGAAAGATTGTTTTGAAGCAGTAGGCTATGTAATTCCCTCACCTGTAAAAGTCTCCTCTTTGCAGGTTGTGATGGGTTCGAGACCCTGATTTGAAACTTTATGAAGCCCCATTAGTCTAAATCAATCTCTGAACGGAAAAGTGCATCCTTGGATCTATTATGAAGAAGTACTTATAAGGCATTATTTCGAGCATTAAAGTCCTCGAGGAGAGTGACATCCTTGAGACTAGAGTAGTTTGAAATATCAATAAAAGGTTAATAGTGCCCTTGAAGATTGTGATGTAATCGATTTGCTTACCATATTCAGAATACATGATCTAACAATCAATTAAGGGATACAAGTCCCCTAGTTTTCAGAAAGTTTAGAACATCTTGGTAAAAAGGACCTTGAGAAGAGATTCTTAAAATAAGAGAACTTGTTCATTCCCTTTGAAATACTATCGAAGTGTCTATTATCTTATTACATGGTTGAACCAATGTGGATGTTTGCCAATTTGATTGTTATTTTTTCTTTAGAGCAATATGGCATGAGTGTTGTTATAGCTACATGTGATGAGAAGAATGCTCAATGGGTGGTTAATACCATCATTAAAGCAATTTAGATGGTTGGAGTGCAAGTGATTTTTGACAATATTTGAACATGCAAGTCAACTGGATCTCTCCATCAAAAAAAAGTTATGACCGCATGTTTTGGAATCCATGTGTTGTGCATTGAATAAGTCTTGCATGAAAGCAATTGTTTTCCAAAGTTCATGGGTGAGAGCTTTGTTTCCAAACTCCTAGGTGAAACTCTAGTATTTGTCTATTTGCCAATAGAATGACTCAAAATGACTTGAGGAAAGTTATGTTCTTGTTGATTGAGTTTGTCTCTAGTCAAATGAGTCTGGTTAATGATTTGTTGAAATTTGGTTACTGGAGGACAGGTGGTTCCCTAAGGCTTTGATCTTTGGCCTAGGGAAAGGTGTCCAAAAGAATTTAATTTTTCTCCTAAAGTGACTTTATAATTTTTATAAAGTCAAATCTAATTTAAAAGTGACTTTAAGTGATAAAGTTACTAAAGTCTAATTTAAAAGTGACTTTAAATGATAAAGTTACTAAAGTCTAATTTTAAAGTGATTTTAATAAAGTCAATGTAAAATTAGAAAGGAAAAGTGACTTTGGAAATAAATGACTAAGTGGGTCTTTATTAAAGTGGGGTGAATTAAAAAATAGAAAGTGAGATTTAAATGAACATTTAATCTCAGCCCTAGATCTCAATTTATTTCAGCCATTGGATTTAGGAATTCCCCAAAAGTCACTTAGGGTTAGGTTAAAGGAGGAAAAGGAGGGAAAAGGTCATTCATTCTTTCATGAGCAGATTGAGAGAGGAGGAGAAGGAGAGCTGGAGACTTTTTCTGAAGAGAGCTTGAGAAGGTGAAGGAGAGGCAAACTCAACAAATCCGTACAGCAGCAAGGAGGGCACGATTTTCGAGGCAGCGAGAGGCTGCACGAATATCGGGACAACAAGGCCGTACAGTAGCACGAAAATCGAGACAACAGTCCGTACAGTTGTTTTGTAGCATGTTTTTCGAGGAGAAAGGCAGCGTGGTTTTTGAGGGAAAGTACAGCAACAAAGGGCTCGATTTCCAAGGTTGCTGGGCACGTTTTTCAAGGCAGCCAACACAATTTTCGAGAAAGACAATTTGCTGTAATAAATTTCTGTTTTGAGTATTTAGCTGTTCTGGCACGTTTTCCAAGGCGGAGGCAAGCACGGAAAACCAGATAAGTCTATAATTAATTTGCTGGAATTTTTCCTGTATATTTCACCTCTCTGTAAAAGCATTTTCCAGAAATAAGGAGCTCTCAAAATGGTTTTCCCCAAGAGTTGTAGGGGGTTTTTCTAGGGTCATGTTGACAAAAAAATCTCTGTGTTAAAATGTGTGAATGACTGTTTTAAGCTCGCTGATTTTTATTTCTGCATTTTCCAGCGTTCTGTAAATTTTCCAGAATTTGTGTTTTCAGCAAAAATTTATTTTCCAGTTTGTTGAATGTAAGGATATGGGAAAGGGCATTTAACTATTTGAAGAAATAAGGTGAAACTGAAAACCGGGGTGGGAAAATAGGGAATTTTTACATGGTATCAGAGCTTGAGTGCTGAAAGTGCAGTTTGGGACAGCAAGAAGAAAAATACAGCCTGCTGATTTTTTCACTCAGAAAATTCCAGCACGCTGATTTTTCACAAACAAAATTTTTATCTTTACTACAGCAGTGCTATTTTTCAGTTTTAGGACAGCAGAATGTCATTGGGATTGAGGGTGGAGGATAGGTTGGATGGGCATACCAATTACAGCGTTTGGAAGGAGAGAATGCAGAGTATCTTTGAGGGGCAGAAGTCTGGGATATCATGGTTCATACCCAACAGCAGCTTGTTAATGTGCCTACTGATGCTACTCAGTTGGCAACATATAATAGGAAGAACAACAAGGGTAAGAGACTGATTCTAGACGGAATCAAAGACCATTGCATTCCTCATGTGAGAGGAAAGAGAAATGCTCATGAGATGTGGACAACATTGAACAATCTCTACCAGAGTACCAATGAGAACCGGAAAATGGTCCTGAAAGAGAAGTTGAAGACCATTAAGATGGGTAAGACTAATAGTGCAGCTGGATATCTCACAAAGATTACTAATGTGAGAGATGAGTTGGCAGCAATTGGAGAAGTCATTCCACCCACTGAGTTGGTGCGGATAGCAGTGAATGGCCTCCCTAGTTCATGGATGAACTTTGCTGATGGGGTTTGTGCACGTGAGACCCTTCCCACATGGGAGAGGTTTTGGGATGATTGCATTCAGACAGAGATCAGGAAAGGTCAGCTTGGGGCAGCCAAGCCAGTTGAGTAGGATGAGGATGTAGCACTGTTGGCAGGACGCAAGAAGGGCAAAGGGAAGAAGCAGGCTTCCACAAGCAATGGTGGGGGCAAAGGCAAAGGTAAAGGTAAACAGGATAACTCACAGAAGGACTATTCCAAAGTGAAGTGTTGGAATTGTCAGAAGATGGGACACTATGCAGTTGTGTGTCCGGAGAAGAAGAAGAAGGGGAAGAACCAGAGCATGGCAGCTTCAGCAGAGGTTGAGGACTTTGCAGATCGCTTTGACCGGGAGTTTGGGTTCATTGCGTGTGAGTCTTCTAGTGCAGGATTATCTGCCATAGAGGTTCAGAGGGAGCATGCATTTCCCTCGATTAGCGGAGCATCTTTGGGTATCTGGTATGTGGACAGTGGGGCTTCACGTCACATGACAGGAGTCTGTGAGTACTTCTCAGAGCTTTCAGAGAGTGGCACTAATATAGAGGTAGTACTCGGTGATGACAGAGTTGTTAGAGCAGTCGGTGTGGGAACACTGACATTTCAGAGGGAGTCTAAACCTCCCTTGAAGGTGTCAGATGTTCTTTATGTGCCAGGGATGAGGAAGAACCTCATATCCGTCTCAACTTTGGAGGACAGAGGATATGAGATACTGTTCAGGGGAGGACAGGTGCTGATATATCCCAGGGGCGCTCCAGCTGATTCAGCTAGAGTGATAGGTGTACGCCATGCAAAGGTGTACAAGTTTGCATTTCAGCCCCTTTTGGCATTGAGCAGTAGTACCGACAGCAGAGCTAGCAGTTCTGAGCTGTGTGAGATTTGGCACCGCAAGATGGGGCATATGTATCATGGAGCCTTGAGGAATTTGTGGAAGATCACTACAGGTGTGCCAGATTTCAGTACTGATCACTTTGATACTTGTAGAGGATGTGCAATGGGCAAGTTTGCCAAATCCCCTTTTCCTAGCAGTGACAGCAGAGTGACTGGGATACTTGATTTGATTCATTCCGATGTGAGCGGTCGATGTCTCATGTGTCCTTGAGTGGATATGAGTACTATGTTTTATTCATTGATGATCACTCCAGGAGGACCTGGATTTATTTCTTGAAGACCAAGAGTGAGGTCTTCAAGCGGTTTCAGGAGTTCAGAGCTCTTGTGGAGACACAGACAGGTCGGAAGATCAAGTCCCCGAGGTCGGACAATGGAGGAGAGTACACCCTTGGAGAGTTTGTTGACTATTGTGCGGAGGCAGGCATTAGGAGGGAGTTCACTGTTCCTTACAACCCCCAGCAAAACGGGGTTGCGGAGAGGAAGAACAGATCCATCGGAGGGGCTGCCAAAGCCATGTTACATGATCGGGGGTTGCCATTGTTTTTGTGGGCAGAGGCCTGCAACACTGCTATTTATTTGCAGAACAGGAATCTGCATCGTGCCTTGGGGCATATGACTCCAGAGGAGGCTTTTTCTGGGAAGAAGCCTGATATTGGTCATCTTCGTATCTTTGGGTGTATTACATACTCCTACATACCCAAGGAGAAGAGGACCAAACTAGAGCCCACCGCAGAGAAGGGTATCTTTGTGGGCTATAGTGAGACCTCAAAGGCCTTTCGGATTTACATTCCTGCACAGAGGAAAGTTGTTGTCAGGCGGGATGTGAATTTCGAGGAGGATAGGGCCTTTAGGAGGTCATGGGAGTTAGAGTATTTGGATCAGCCAAACCCTCAGTAGCAGCTGAGTCAATCACAGGGATCCAGTGGGCAGGGATTAGGAGGATCCGGAGGTACATCTATGACGATGTCAGGTCCGTCAGTGAGCAGTGGCTCGCAGAGTCAGTGGGGTGGTGCTTCGGGCAGCATGCAGAGCAGTCCATAGAGCAGTTCACTAGGGAGTCCACTGATGGACAGTTCACACGGTACCTCAGCTTCTACAGGTTCAGGTGCAGGCAGAAGGACAACAGACAGACAGGCAGGAGTTCAGGCTCCTGATGACGATGAGGAGGAGGAGTTTCAATCTCTAGTGGGAGAAGTGTGCTCAGGGAAGAGGAAGCCCAAGTGGCTTCAGGACACCTTGAGAGAGGCCACATCTGTTGCTGGGCCTAAGAGGCCGGTTAGAGAGAGCAGACCACCTGAGAGGTTTTGTAGCTATATGGCAATGGCTACCAGCATCCTTGACTCTGAGCTTTCTAGCTTATGAGGAGGCAGCGAGCCAGCAGGTCTGGAGAGAGGCCATGCAGGAGGAGTATTCTTCTATCATGAAGAATGATGTTTGGGAGGTGGTGTCGAGGCCTGAGGGCAAATCCGTGGTTACTTCTAGATGGCTTTACAAGGTAAAACATGCTGCAGATGGCAGCATTGAGAAATTCAAAGCGAGGTTTGTGGCTAGAGGGTTCTCCCAGGTAGAGGGAGTTGATTATGAGGAGACCTTCGCTCCCGTGGCTCGATATACTTCGATCCGCTCCATTATATCGATAGCAGCAGAGATGGGTTGGAAGATCCACCAGATGGATGTGAAGACCGCATTTCTCAATGGCTTCATACGGGAGGAGGTGTACATTGAGCAGCCACAGGGCTTTGAGGTGCATGGGAAGGAGTCCCATGTGTGCAGACTGAAGAAGGCCCTTTATGGCCTGAAGCAAGCTCCCAGAGCTTGGTACTCCAAGATAGATACATACTTGCAAGGGATGGGTTTCACAAAGAGTGAGGCAGATCCGAACCTTTACTATATTGTGATAGGTGAGGAGCCTCTCATTCTGGTGCTGTATGTGGATGACTTAGTCATTACAGGTGCAGAGAGACTCATAGAGCACTGCAAGAGAGATCTTGCGGCGGAGTTTGAGATGAAGGACATCGGCTTGATGCATTATTTTTTGGGTTTGGAGGTGTGGCAGGAGGAGGGGCATTTCTTCCTGGGGCAGGGGAAGTATATTGTGGATATCCTTGGCAGATTCCACATGGAGGATTGTAAACCCATGTCAACACCGATGATCACCAACTGGAAGAAGCTTCATGCTTCGGATTCCGAGTTGGTGGATCCCACATTGTACAGACAGCTGATTGGTTCCTTGATGTATTTGGTCAACACTAGGCCAAATATTTGTTTTGCAGTCAACACGATGAGTCAGTTTATGTGTGAGCCTAGGAAGGTTCACTGGGTGGCTGCAAAACACATTTTGCGATACTTGCAGGGGACAGTGGATTATGGTCTGGACTACAGGCAGGGGGATGGAGTGAGATTGGCAGGTTACACTGATTCTGATTGCGCAGGTTGTGCTTCTGATAGGAAGAGCACTTCAGGGTGTTTTTTTGGGTTGGGTTCGGAAGTGGTGTCATGGTCAGCCGAAAGCAGCGGTCGGTAGCATTGAGTTCGCGGAAGCGAGTATATGGCGACCGGTCTAGCTAGTTGTGAGGCCATATGGCTTCGCAAGATGTTTGGATTATTTGGTCAGTCGTTGAGACCTTCAGTGATTTACTGTGATAATCAGAGTTGCATTAAACTCACGGAGAATCCAGTATTTCATGACAGGTCAAAGCATATCGGGATCAAATATCATTTCATCAGAGACTATGTTCAGAAAGGAGCTGTGAAGCTTGAGTATATTCCCACTGATGAGCAGGTTGCAGATATTCTTACCAAAGCCTTACCACGGGGCAAGCATGTCTACTTCAGAGACAAGATGGGTGTGGTGAGGAACACCTTCCTCGGTAAGAGGGAGTGTTGAAATTTGGTTATTGGAGGACAGGGGGTTCCTTAAGGCTTTGATCTTTGGTCTAGGGAAAAGTGTCCAAAAGAATTTAATTTTTCTCCTAAAGTGACTTTATAATTTTTATAAAGTCAAATCTAATTTAAAAGTGACTAAGTGATAAAGTTACTAAAGTCTAATTTAAAAGTGACTTTAAGTGATAAAGTTACTAAAGTCTAATTTTAAAGTGACTTTAATAAAGTCAATGTAAAATTAGAAAGGAAAAGTCACTTTGGAAATAAATGACTAAGTGGGTCTTTATTAAAGTGGGGTGAATTAAAAAATAGAAAGTGAGATTTAAATGAGCATTTAATCTCAGCCCTAGATCCCAATCTATTTCAGCCATTTGATTTAGGGATTCCCCAAAGGTCACTTAGGGTTAGGTTAAAGGAGGAAAATGAGAGAAAAGGTCATTCATTCTTTCATGAGCAGATTGAGAGAGGGAGGAGAAGGAGAGCTGGAGACTTTTTCTGAAGAGAGCTTGAGAATGTGAAGGAGAGGCAAACTCAGCAAATCTGTACAGTAGCAATGAGGGCACAGTTTTCGAGGCAGCAAGAGGCTGCACGAATATCGAGACAGCAAGGCCGTACAACAGCATGAAAATCGAGACAACAGTCCGTACAGTTGTTTTGTGGCACGTTTTTCGAGGAGAAAGGTAGCACGGTTTTTGAGGGAAAGTACAACAACAAAGGGCTCAATTTCCAAGGTTGCTGGGCACGTTTTTCAAGGCAGCCATCACAGTTTTCGAGAAAGGCAATTTGCTGTAATAAATTTCTGTTTTGAGTATTTTGCTGTTCTGCCACATTTTCCAAGGCGGAGGCAAGTACGGAAAACCAGATAAGTCTCTAATTAATTTGCTGGAATTTTTCCTGTATATTTCACGTCTCTGTAAAAGCATTTTCCAGAAATAAGGAGCTCTCAAACTGGTTTTCCCCAAGAGTTGTAGGGGGTTTTTCCAGGGTCATGTTGACAAAAAAATCTCCGTGTTAAAATGTGTGAATGACTGTTTTAAGCTTGCTGATTTTTATTTCTGCATTTTCCAGCATTCTGTAAATTTTCCAGAATTTGTGTTTTCAGCAAAAATTTATTTTCCAGTTTGTTGAATGTAAGGATATGGGAAAGGGCATTTAACTATTTGGAGAAATAAGGTGAAACTGAAAACCGGGGTGGAAAACAGGAAATTTTTACATGATTACCAGCAAATGAAAGTTTGATCAGATTAGTTGTGATTGAAACTTGGTTTGACCCAAGTCAAAGTTCAATCCAACTCAAACTTGCCAATCTACAAAAATTATCCAACGATCACCTTGCCTATAAATGGCCATAGACTTTTGTGCCCTACTTATATTTTTGTACTTGGTGAGCTTTTTTTGTTTTTTTTTTTGAGTTGACTTATATTTTTTATTCTTTTTCCTTGAGTTGAGCATGGTAACTTGGGTGAAGGAAATGCCACATTGGGAAATATATTCGACAATTCATGGAAAGTTTCTTGAAAACTCAAGTTATGCATCAATAATTTTCCAAACTAGTGTAATTAAAGGTTGGAAAAACAAGATTTGCCACCTTCTATAACACATTGAAGCTTTTCATGAGATGAACGCATTTTATTTCCATGCTGATTATTGAAGTTCTGTAATTTTGATGGAAAGCTGATGTAAATATGGTAATTCAAATGAAAAACATACTTGTTGATGAGTTTTATCATTATGGGATCAAGTGTAGTTGTGAACTCCATAGCTAATATATTTTGTTTATGAGATGTAAATGTGCCAGTGATGGGTGATGCCTATCAAGGCACTAAGTGCATGCTTGAAAGAATTGAGTAAATTATTCAAGGAAAATAGTTGAGCTGCGTGAAGCCATCAAGAGCATGGGTGTTGATAGTTAGGAAAATACAACATGCTTGAGGGAATATCCATTGAATTCCATATTTAGGTTGCTAAAGTGTGGGAGCGGAGGAGTGGGAGTTTGGGAGTAACATTTCCCAAAAAACCTTGAGAGCAAAGCATCCAAGGAGTCTTATATATATATATATATATATATATATATATATATATATCTCAAAATGCATTTATATTTAAAAAACATGAAGAATGCCAAATAAGTTGCATAATATTTGAGAACATACATATTTGTGGCTACTTGTAAATGAATATTACATTATTATGAAGTTAGAAATGCCCTTTGTAGTACATTAATGATTATATTAAAACATTGAAAGTAAGCATTATGAATAAACTATTAGAACACCAAAATGTGAGATAAGCTTGGAATTCTATTTCATTCATATGATACACATATAAGTTCATTATTTAATGAACTTTAGATTCATCTTCGAAGGTCTCTTGGACTCTTCATGACTCTTCATATTCCCTTGAGACTCTCCACGTTCTTTCAAAAGCGAACGATATAATTTACCTTAATCCCTAAGGATTAGGTTTCTAACATTCCCTTGATAATCCAAAGAGGTCTATGTGAGTCCAAGCAAATAGATGAAGGACAATTGCCAATTACTGAATGTGCTCTCTGAATTTGGTGGTTTTGGGATAACTGCAAACCAAATGGCTAGCAAAAGTTGATGTCTTCTAGTAAGTGGTGGCTTAAGGATGACCACAAACTTTGTCTGGTGAAAATGGTGGTTTATAGATGACCTCAAATTGTGGAACTTGACTCTAAGGCTTAATTGTTCTTTGAACATTTCCTAATTTGGTAAGAAGTTGATATTTGTCTTCTTCTAATTGGAAGTGTTCTCAAATGGTGGTTTGAAGATGGCTGCAAATTGTTTTCTAGCAGAAACTCAAAGGCTTCTACTAAACAATGGTTTAGGGAAGATGACAAATGGAATCTTGCTCATGGGATATGACTCTGGCTACAACTATGACTCTTTATAAAGGCTCTAGCTCGCTGGTTCATGCTCGATTGATAGTGTTGGAAAATGAATTCAACTTCTATTGAGAATGATGTACATATAAATACAACATCCACACTGTTGGATTCAACTTCCAAGGCTTTTTGGGCATGCCGTAACTGTCCACCAGAACCCTAACGGATTAGGTGTCTAACATTCCCCCCCTTAATCCGAAGGGGTGTATATGAGTCCAAGAAGAGAGATAAAATGCAAAATTCATGGCAAGCAAAGGCTGAATGTGCTCTCTGAAATGGTGGTTTTTAAGGAAGACCACAAACCAAAAGGTGGGAGAACTCAAGGTCTCAACCAATGGTGGTTTAAGGCTGACCACCAACTCTGGAATTGAAGCTTGAAGTAGTTCCTGGAACAATTTTGAATCTGGCTAGAAGTTGAAGTCTTCTGCTAGTGGAAGTGCTCCGTGATAATGGTTTGAAGATGATCACGAATTGATGTCGGTTTGAAGATGTCTGTAAATTGATGTAGCAGAAACTGAAAATTTTCAGCAGGTGGTGGTTTAAGGAAGTGCCACCAACCAAAAAACATGCTCATGGAGCATGACTTTATCTCTGGCTACAACTCTGAATCCGACTATGGTTGACTCTAGCTCTAGGCTCTGAAAACTGGCTTTGGTTTAGTCTGTGGCTCATGCTTTCTTGATAAATATTTGAATGATGAATCTTCGAAGTTGGTAATTGACCATCAATTCCCCCCCCGTCAAACACAAGGTGAGAAGATGAATAAATCTCAATTGTAAGACGTGTCAATACTCGAGAGTGAACTTTGAAGTATGACCGATATATCTTCTTGGCTATTGAAGACCATTGCCAGGAAGCGATCCATTGAAGGTGAATCTTCGTTCACGCATGACTCTTGTTTCTGGAGCATCTGTTTTAATGATGAGTGTGCTTACCACAATGCTCACAAGGGTGAAGATCTAAACATTGATCTTTCACATGGCTAACCTGATCACAATGTTGGCATGTGACAATCTGTTGTGGCTGTGGAACTGGAGCAAGTGAAGATGAATCATCCTAAAGAAACCCTACATTGCGAAATTGGATGGGCTTGGAATACTCTGGAATATGAAAGGACACATCCTTGTCATATCCAAGATCGACTCTTTTCCTATTGTTAACAACTTCTTCCCGAGGTTTGATTATGGGCCTGGAAAACTGATGCAAATAGAACATACCAATAGATCGATGGAAGACAAGCCAAAAATAGAGATAAAGAATGGTGGCGTTACAACGATCATTAGGATGCTTCAACCAGCAAAGTCTCCATAAGGTCAGCCAACCCAATGTGTCACACAACCCCAAGACGTCTCATCAAGAATACTCCACAAAGATGCTGCACCAAGAAGCCCTAAACACAGAACCAAGAACGCAGCTCCATTGCCATCCAAGAGAGAAGAAAAATGCCTCCACAAAATGTGTGTGTAAAATGAACTCCAAGTCTCTCCAATATATAGGCATCTTTGGGGTTGTGGGACACATCTCTAATGCATGTGGGATAAATCAGGCCGACCTTGCACATGTGGAATAAATTCAAAATACATGTTCTACTCATTCGATCAAGATGATCTTTAGATCGGTCTTGCACCTCTCTGAAAGAGAAATCTAGTAAAAATATTGGCATCGTCATCTGAGCAACACAACATGGAGTCTGGACCTAGTTGCCCAAAATTAACACTCCCTCTCAACTAGGGAGGACTCCATCCACCAGTGCCATCCAAACATCATGCGTCATCCCATCGTAACTTGCTTCACTGGCTTCTTTATTTCAAAACAAAAGGTGAGTCACAAAGACATCACTCACGGCTAACCTGAAGTTAGCTCAGAAGTCCGAAACCTCTATAGGACTCAAAGGAGTCACACACCAACCCAAAATTGGTTTCACTGACCCGAAGTCAGTTGGAGGTCTAACACCTCTCTTGGACTCGAGAGAGGCATATACTAACCCGAAGTTAGTTTTACTGACTCGAAGTCAGTTGGAGGTCCGAAACCTCTCTTGGACTCGAGAGAGTCATATACTAACCCGAAGTCAGTTGGAGGTTTGAAACCTCTCTTGGACTCGAGAGAGTCATATACTAACCCGAAGTTAGTTTTACTGACCTGAAGTCAGTTGGAGGTCCGCAACCTCTCTTGGACTCGAGAGAGTCATATACTAACCCGAAGTTAGTTTCACTGACTCGAAGTCAGTTGGAGGTCCGAAACCTCTCTAAACTTGATCCCAGATCAAGTGGTTGGACACGTGCCATCCTAGACATAGAGAGTACGACAATCTCCGATGCGTCCATTGGTCTTGCTATGGTCTCTATTCACATTTCCCACCTCATTGGTCAAATGAGAGGTACTTCCCATGAGTTCGAAACTCCATGGGTAGGATGCATACGGGGCACAAATCAAAGAGAGAGAGGTAAACCAACTCAATATCATCATGGTGGGGCGGAAGCACACCAACAAGGTTTGGCAAGCCTAGCCCTGTGGTTTCTCATAGCTCCAAAAAAGAAACTATCCCCAAAGCCCCCATGGAGCTCCCATAGCTCATCGTCCAACAGGACCCTCCAAAGAGGGTCGTTCCATGATTCTAAGATTCTCACGGAAGGTTAGGAACATGACCTTCCCCAAGGGCTTTGTGAGAATATCTGCGACCTGCTCATCAGTTCCTATATGATCGAGCCTTACGACGCCTAGCTGTACCATATCCCAGATAAAATGGTACCAGACATCAACATGCTTGGATCAATCGTGGAACACGGGATTCTCTGACAAATGAATCCCCCTTTGTTTATCACAAAGGATAACAGTGGCATCTATCACATGCTCGAACAATTCATTGAAGAGCTTTCGCAACCAAGTGGCTTCACAACAGGCCATACATGTTGCATTGTATTCGACCTCAGCGGTGCTCAAAGCTACCGAATTTTGCTTCCTGCTCGAAGCAGACCCAAGTGTGAAGCAGCATCCAGATGTGCTCTTGCGATCCACCACGTTGTTAGCCCAATCGACATTAGTATATCCACGGAGTTTCAAACTCTCGACAGTGTATCTCAGCCCATGGTCTATCGTGCCCTAGAGATATCTCAAGAGTTTCTTGGCACCAACCTAGTGAATGTTATGAGGATCAACCATGTGTTGACTCAAAGTGTTCACTGCACAACATATGTCCGAACGAATGTTCCCTAAGAACATCAGGGCCCCTACAAGTTGATGATACTCGGTAGGATTTGCTAGCACGGGCCCAACAGCACTGCCACTCAACTTAAAGTTGAGCTCCATCGGTGTTGACACGGTCTTACAGTTCACAATTCCAAATCTTTCCAGCAGCTTCACAATATATTTTCCTTGAGAGAGGAAAATCTTGCCAGGTCTCTGCCAGACCTCCGGGCCTAGGAAGTAATGCATCAGTCCTAGGTCTTTCATCTCGAACTCGGAAGCGATCTCCCTCTTACATTGATGAATGAGAGGGTCAGCACCTGTCAGGAAGAGATCGTCCACATAGAGAACCAGAATGAGAGGCTTACTCTATCAACCTTGAAGTAAAGGTTTAGATCAACATTAATTTGAGTGAAGCCCAACTTCATCAAGTAGCTATCTATCCTCTCGTACCAAGCCCTGGGGGCTAGCTTCAACCCATAGAGGGCTTTCTTCAACCTGCAAACATAGGTGTCTTGATCCTGGACTTCGAACCCCAGAGGTTGCTCTACATATACCTCTTCCTATATCAAACCATGCAGAAAAACAGTTTTCACATCCATTTGATGTAGACTCCATCCTTGCGTAGCAGTAAGGGTAATAATAGATTACAAGTGCAATCATAATCAATGCCGTCCTAGAGAGAAGTCTCAGGCAATACATCTTGCCTTGTACTTTTTAGCACTCCCATTAGATACATGCTTGATCTTATAAAGCCATATTGAGGTGACAACAATTTTGTCCTGCGGTCTGGGGACCATACCCCAGACATCATCCTTCATAATGGACTCGTACTCTTAGTGTATTGCATCCTCCCAGACTTGATGCTTTACAGCTTCTTCACATGATCTAGGCTCATATTGTACTCATGGCACCTAGATACCTCTGGTATTTATATGGCTTCTTGCTTTTCCCGGAATTTCCCCCTTTGGAGCCATATGTCTCTGAGCCATGAGGGTCTTCTTTCTTCCAGCAATGATATTAGTTCAGGAGCATATACGGTTGTAGTCTCCTTCTTAATGCTAGCTCCTCTTGTGAGAGAAGACATCTATAAGAACATCCTCTCAAGCATATCAAATAAGACAGTGTGTATCAGATGTCTTTGTGACACTTGAGGAAAAAAAATCCCCTATTGTTTCAAATGACTTTATGATTACTTTAAATGTGGGCATCCCAAACACCAACTCGGAAAGGAGTTTTGTACTCATGGGCCTGAATCTTATTCTCCTACTGTCAAGGCCATGCAAGAATCATAGCCATATGCTGCCATGTAGCTGTCATACATCTTGACAGGTATCATATATCATTGATTACAGTGTTGCCATAATATTATCATACACATCACTATCATATTCATCACTGCTATATGGAATTGAAGATATCAAACTTCACAAGCTAGCAGGTCTTCACAAATTCTGCATACAAGACGTCTGATGATGATGATGTAGTTGACTTGATTAAATCTTTGATGTTTCTGTAGCAATACTGCAAAACATCACTCCTGGAGTAATTTTTGAGGATGTTCAATTCAACACAGGCACTCCACTGTACTCCTTTTCATGCTAAGGATAGCCACTGTTCCTTTGTCTTGAATAGTACATATTCCTCACAAATTCTCACAGTGATTTTGAATGATGTCACAGTGAGATCCTCTAGAAACTTTCAAAACAATGATGAAATAATGTGTCAATGATTCCCTGGAGATTAATACTGACTTCTGGAACTTCTGATGCTTGTCTCAATTCTTCATAAAATGATCAACATTATGCTTTAGAATAACGAAGATTTAATCCGTGAGAAGCTTAGGATAGATCTTCCACAGTGACTGTCCCTTCAGGATCTTTTCCACAGAGAGCTGTTGCTTATACTCAGAATTTTGAACCTCCAGGGATGCAACAAAGTCCTTTACTTATCTCATGTTCAAGGCTGCCAAAGAGGTCTGAGGTCTTATAGCTGCAAAGACAAATGAACCAAAGTCTTGAGGCTGCAGTTCGAGCTTGGCAAGAGTCTTCACACCGTTATAGAAACTAGTCCAAGCTTCACAAGACTGTCCCTGTCTCTGTTCAAGGTTGACACAGTTCTTTGCAAATTAGTCTCTCCACAGAAGTACAAGCTACCACGTTTGTATACTGCCCAGGTGACTGTTCCAATAATTCTGAATCTCTTTATTGTGACTGTCTCACAGGTTGTGCTACAGGTAGGTGCAGATTCGATGTAAAACCCAACCTCCATAGTTAGTAATCCGAGTCTTCTACACACAGGAACAAGTTGCAATCTCCTCAAATCATTGTTACAGTAAATCTGAATTCTTTAAATACTTCAAAGCAACCCAGAAATAAACCTCAAGTTGCTGGCTATGTCCTGCGGCCTAGCTCAACAACTTGATGTAGCCTTTCGGTCACCTCAACAGGCCCAAACAAATACCCTTAACAGTTGCGATGTCCTCTTAACTTCCTTGGACTAGCTGTGAGCTCTTTTCTGCACAAATCCGCACTCAAAACATCTTTGCTGCAGCCTTAACTTGGAGAAGGGCTGGCACCTTTGACTGCTGTCCTGGGCATATACAGCCTCTAAACAACTACATGCTGCCCTCCAAAGAAGAGGTAGGGACAACGGCCCACCTGCAGCATCATATGCTGCCATTTCTTGCACCTAAGTCACTTCCACGCAGGCTGCATATGAATCTGATCCAATTCTGGTCACACCTAGATCCAATACACATCCCAACATCACTGTTGTTACCAGGCTGCACTGCTGTACTGTTGCACCACTGGTTAGGGCATCCCACGCTGCATTTAACCTCCTCACAACTCAGCAACAAGCCTCCAATCTAACTCCGGTCCACCTTAGGGAGACTCCTCCTGCCTTATAGGGCTGCTGTCCAGCCTGAATGCAGCTCCTGTAGGCTCTCATTTCTGGCTATGGCCTGCAGCCTAGCCCAACAGTGGATTACGGTTGCTGTCTCCTCCACACAATCCACAATTTTGTCCTTAAATAGCAGCGTCCTTCTCCTCCTTGCTGTGGTCTTCCAGCCCTGCAATCCGAACCCAAGAACAACCCTTAACACTTGCCAAAACAACTTTCAAAATGCCACATTGTCACTTACAGCACTGCGGTTTAATCACAGAAGATCCCACACTATTTTCTAGGCTCCTCCATGCTGTCTTATGCTCCCTTGATGCTGCTTCTTCTCCACGAAATTTTAGAGGTATTCCTTGAGTGTATTGATCACTGTTTGAGGTAGGTTTCACTGTTGTTGACCACGGCCTGGTTAGGCCAAGAAACCATTCCTAATTCAACCCCTGTTTACAACACTTAAGCCCTCCTATCAGCTGTGGGTTCCATCATATGATAGGTTCCTTCCATACGCTGAAGTTTTCAGTCTGTTGTTTGAGCTCTCCACTCAATATACAGTCAGCAATACAAGCCTTCTTCCAGCAGCTTGGTCACCTGAAAACAATCCTTATCTCGCTACCCTAGATTCTCAACTAGATGGGCTTTGTCTTGCCCTAGCTCTGATACCATGTTAAATTCTGAAGATGTTCTATGCTAGATTCAAATATACTTTAAACTTCTGGGGCTTAATGAAGGAAAGATGCAGATAGAACACACCAATAGATAGATGGAAGACAAGCCAAAAATAGAGATAAATAATGGTGGCGTTACGGCGGTCAGTAGGATGCTTCTACCAGCAAAGTCTCCATAAGGTCAGCCAACCCAATGGGTCACACAATCCCAAGATGTCTCATCAAGAATACTCCACAAAGATGCTACACCAAGAAGCCCTAAACACAGAACCAAGAACACTGCTCCATTACCATCCACAAGAGAAGAAAAATGCCTCCACAAAATGTGTGTGTAAAATGAACTCCAAGTCTCTCCAATATATAGGCATCTTTGGGGGTGTGTGACACATCTCTAATGCTTGTGGGATAAATCAGGCCGACCTTGCTCGTGGAATAAATTCAAAATACATGTTCTGCTCATCCGATCAAGATGATCTTTAGATCGATCTTGCACCTCTCCGAAAGAGGAATCCAATAAAATTATTGGCATCGTCATCTGAGCATCACAACATGGAGTTTGGACCTATTTGCCCAAAATTAACAAAAACACACGCTGAACCTCTGCATTTTATGCAAATGTGCTCCTGAAAAATCAGCTCTTGAAATGGCCTCATAATTTTGATTAATCTTTGGCTGCTGATGGGAGTCGGGCTCAAACAGGGAGTTGTTTTGAACAATAACCAGTTTAGAATCAAAACTCTTCTGTTGTAGCTCATCTTTTTGGAACTGAGATTTGAGTTGCAGAAACTCGATTTTGTCTTATGCATTTTGCAAACAGGGTCGAATGTCAGAGAGAGTGTCCTTGCTGATTTTGACAGTGTTATTAGCAGTGGATAGTATCAGAGTATTTAGTAACTCTATTACGCCATCAAGTCAGGTCATTTTACAATAACTATAGCTTAGAAGATTAAGGGTCTTGGCTTCAATATAAAATGCACCCATTTACAATGCCATTTAATAAGTAAAAGATAGATTGCACCCAAAAGTTACATAAAAAACAACTTTCAGTTTTGCAATAGAATTAAGAATTGAGATGCTTCCAACCCTTAAAATAAAGCACCACGCTCATGTATGCCACTTTCTTCCAACCAATTAAAACAAAGTCAAAGGAAGAGACTAGAGTGTCTTTCACAAACAACAGATCCCCTAGCTGACTAATATAGCTTACTTAGGGCTCTTAGAGGTAAGGAAACACAAAAAAGCTTCAACATGTGAAAGATGTCATTCAGGAGGGTGGCCACTTTTTTGGGATATATTGCACGGTTCAATAAAAGCCTCAAAAAATGGTAAAGGTAATGTGCATACCAGAGTAAAATTCTGTCTTACTACCACGTAAATGTTATTTCCCTTGACGCTTCAAATTGAAGACACTTCAAATTGTAGACCCACATACAAAAAATTAACTCCAAAGGCATCTCCCAATTTCTCAGTCACAACCCACTTGTTCACACGCTCTGCCTGTAACAATCCAATGATGGTTGCCTTGGTTCTAACAGCTCCACACTTTGCCTCTGATACCACTGTTGGAAAATGAATTCAACTTCTATTTAGAATGATGTACATATAAATACAACATACAAACTGTTGGATTCAACTTCCAAGGTTTTTTGGACATACAATAAGCGTCCACCAGAACCCTAACAGAGGTGTTGAACAGATAGGACTTGAAAACTTGTAGTCTGAGTGTCAGTCACTGATATTATTCCCCTCCTAAGATGTTAAAATTGGACAACTAGGTCCAAACTCCATGTTGTGATGCTCAGATGAAGATACCAATATTTGTATTGGGTTCCTCTTTGAGAGAGGTGTAAGATCGATCTAAAATTGATCTTATCTGATGAGCAGAACGTTTATTTTGAATTTATTTTTAATAATTTCAAATATGTGCAGGTTGGCCTTAAGGTTTTACACCCCCAGCAGATGTGTCACACACCTCAGTGATTGATATAAATAGAGTCAACGTTGGAGGACTTTTTCACTCATCTCATCCTCACACATCATCTCCTCTTCTGATTTAGTACGAGCTCCTTGGAAGCAGTTTTGGTTCACACGTGGGGAGAAGGACGAATTTACTACAGCTAGGGTTTCCACGCAAGTTTGACCAGCATTGACTTTGGTCAGCGCATGATCCAAATAGGCTGAAAATTGGTGGAGACTTCGATTTTGGAAGGCCGTACATATTGGCACAATAACCGAGGTCAAAAGGTTGACTGAAGACCGAGCTGCGTTGACTTTCTTGTTGTTGTCATGCGTTGACTTTTCTGGACAGCGTTGACTTTTTTGGGGTTGACTTTGAGTTGATCGTGTGGTTGTTTTGAGGGCTGTTGTGACACATGCTGGGTTGGATGACCAAGGAGACTTTGCTGGTTGAAGCATCTTGTTGACTGCCGTAACGCACCACCACATTTTTCTGTTTCTGGTTTGTCTTCTGTAGATCCACTGGTATGTTCTATCAGCGTTTTACTTGATTGTTTATGTGATTGCTGTAGTAAAAAGTAAAGTTGCATCAAGCATACAACATCTATATAAATTTACATGGTATCAGAGCTGAGGTGAAGACAAGCCCTATTTGTTGCAATCACCGAAGAGGAAAATGGGTTCCACAAACTATGGCTTCAAGGAGGATGACAAATTGACTAGGAAGGATGACTTCCATGCTTGGAAGATGATATTGGATCTCAAATTGGAAGACCAAGATGTCATGGACTATGTGCAGGGTAAAATCCAAGAACCTCCATCCACTGCTACTGCTGCTGCCAAATCAAAGTACAATAAGGGGGAGATCAAAGCAAAGCTGATGATCAGGGAATCCATTCAGAAAAGTCTGGTGGCCTACATCTCTGAGTTGGGCACATCCAAAGAGATGTATGATAAGTTGGTCCTCATGTTTAAGGCCAACAATGCAAATCAAGTACTATTCTTCAAGAATCAATTGAAGAATCTGAAGAAGGGCAGGGATGAGTCTGTCCAATCATACTTTCTGAAGCTGATCGAGATCAGGAACAATCTACTAGCTATTGAAGAGACAATAGCTGATCGAGAGATGGTACTCACCACACTTGGAGGGCTCTCATCCAAATGGCATGTGTTCAACACTACCATTCTAAATAATAATGTGATACCTGACTTTGACGAAGTACTGTCAAGATGCGTTCAAGAAGAATCAAGAATGAAGGAGTATGGAAATGAAGGAAATGCTGCATACGCTGCTCATTCTAGAAAGAAGAACTTTGGTGGTCCAAAGTACAAAGGAAAATCAGGGACACAAGGAAAGAAGGGCAAGTGTTTCACTTGTCATAGGCCAGGTCACTATGATAGAAAATGCCCTTTCAAGAAGGATTCTCCTAATGATGATGACAACAACAACAACCGGAGGGATGACAATCAAAGGAACAACAGGTTCCAGGGAAAGAGGAAGGCTCCTTCCGGCAGAAATGATCAACCTTTCAAAAGGTCAAGAAATTCTAGGTATGAGGAATCAAATGTTGTTGATAAAAGAAATGAATACATTCTTGTATCTGCCCTCTCTGTTGCATCTCCACCCGACACTATGGATGTCTAGTTGATAGATAGTGGTGCCTCAAGGCACATCATTGGGTTCAAGGAAGCACTCTCTGATATGGTTGAGAAGGATACTAATCTGGAAATTATCCTTGGAGATAATGCCACATATCCCGTGAAAGGGACAAGGATTGTGACCCTCCACTTTTCTCAAGGTCAAGTCCTCCACTTGCAGGATGTACTCTATGTACCCAATTTGAAGAAGAACCTCGTGTCTATATCAGCCATGGAAGACAAAGGTTTCAATGTGGCATTCACTGATGGAAAGGTGCACATGTGGAAGAACAACTTCAAGGAAGCTATCACGTTTGGGTCTAGAATTGATACACTCTACCAGGTTGGAGGAAGTCCACTGGGAGCAATGACATGAGATGCTATCCGACCGAACGATAATGGCACTGAATATGAGACGAACGAGTTCAAGAACTTTTGCAGAGGAGCAAGCATCAAGAGGGAGACCACAATGTTTGTGGGCTACAACGAAACTTCGAAGGCCTTTAGAGTCTATGTGCCTGGTCAAAGGGAAGTAAAGATATGCCACGATGTCACTTCCGTCGAAGATACTTCCCTGAAGAAAGTAGTCAATCTTTTGAGATCTAAGGAAGATCATGAGGCAAGGCCTGGAAATCAAGAAGAACCGAAGGATGAGACGATGCTCGATGTTGAAGGAACAATGGACTCGATTGATCCACCTCCTTCATTGGGAAAGAGACCATCATGGCTCAGGGACACTCTTGAGGATGCTGAGGGACATATGACCCCAACAGGGACATTCCGTGAAAGCAAGAAGCCGAGTAGATACCAAGGGTATCTAGCAGCCATGAGTACTATTGTACAATCTGAGCCTAGATCTTTTTGAGGAAGCCGTAAAGCATCATGTCTGGAATGATGCTATGCACGAAGAGTATGAGTCCATAATGAAGAATGATGTCTGGGATGTGGTTCCTAGACCGGAGGACAAAGTAGTTGTCAGCTCAAAATGGCTCTACAAGATCAAGCATGGATCTGATGAAAGTGCCGAAAATTTCAAGGCAAGACTCGTTGCCCGTGGCTTCTCTCAAAAAGAAGGCATAGACTATGATGATATATTTGTACCTGTGACTGCCATCCGATCTATCATAGCCCTTGCTTCTATGCAAGGATGGAGTCTTCATCAGATGGATGTGAAGACCGCACTTCTGCATGGTGCGATGAAGGAAGAGGTGTATGTGGAGCAACCTCTGGGGTTCGAAGTCCAGGATCAAGACACCCATGTCTGCAGGTTGAAGAAAGCCCTCTATGGGTTGAAGGAAGCACCTAAAGCTTGGTACGAGAGGATAGATAGCTACCTGATGAAGCTGGGCTTCACTCGTAGTAATGTTGATCCAAACCTTTACTTCAAGGTTCATAGAGAGAAGCCTCTCATTCTGGTGCTATATGTGGACGAACTCTTCCTGACAGGTGCTGACCCTCTCATTCATCAATGCAAGAGGGAGCTCGCTGTTGAGTTTGAGATGAAAAACCTAGGATTGATGCACTACTTCCTAGGCCTGGAGGTTTGGCAGAGCCCTGCCGAGATTTTCCTTTCTCAAGGAAAATACATTGTGCAGCTTCTGGAAAGATTTAGTATGGCGGACTACAAGTCCGTGTCGACACCGAAGGAGCTCAACTTCCAGAAGTTGAGTGGCCATGCTGCTGAGCCCGTATTAACAAATCCTACTGAGTATCGTCAACTCGTAGGGACCCTGATGTTCTTAGTGAACACTCGTCCGTACGTGTGTTGTGCAGTGAACACTTTGAGTCAACACATGGTTGATCATAACGTTCACTGGGTTGGTGCCAAGAAACTCTTGAGATATCTCTGGGGCACGATAGACCTTGGGCTGAGATACATTGCCAGGAGCATGACACTCCTTGGTTATCCTGATGCCGATTGGGCCAGCAATGTGGTGGATCGCAAGAGCACATCTGGATGTTACTTCACACGTAGATCTGCTTCGGGCAGGAAACTGAAGTCGATAGCCTTGAGCACCGATGAGGCTGAATACATTGTAACATGTATGGCCTGTTGTGAAGTCACTTGGTTATGAAAGCTCTTCAGTGAGCTGTTCGAGCATGTGCTAGATACCACCGTTATCCTTTGTGATAACTAGAGGGGAATTCGTTTTTCATAGCATCCCGTGTTCCACGATCGATCCAAGCATGTTGATGGCTGGTACCACTTTATCTGGGATATGGTACAACAAGGCGCTGTAAGGCTCGATCATAGGAACTGATGAGCAAGTCTCGAATATTCTCACTATGCCCGTGGGGAAGGTCATGTTCCTAACCTTTCTTGAGAATCTTGGAATCGTGGAATGACCCTATTCTGTGGGTCCTGTTGGATGATGAGCTCTGGGAGCTCTGGGTTGGGCTTTGGGGATAGTGTCTCGAAGCTATAAGCAACCACAGGGCTAGGCTTGCCGAACCTTGTTGGTGTGCTTGGGCCCCACCGTGATGATTGAGTTGGTTCGCCTCTCATGATTTGTGCCTCGTATGCATCCTACCCATTTGAGTTCTGGACTCATGGGAAGTACCTCTCATTTGGCCAATGAGGTGGGAAAAGCTAGAGACTAGTAGCAAAGACTGATGGATGCATCAGAGATTGCCGTACTCTCTATCTAGGATGACACGTGCCCAACCACTTGATCTGGGATTAAGTCTAGTGAGGTTTCGGACGTCCAACTGACTTCGGGTTAGGTATATATATGACTCTCTTGAGTCCAAGCGAGGTTTCGGACCCCCTACTGACTTCGGGTTAGGTATATATATGACTCTCTTGAGTCCAAGCGAGGTTTCGGACCTCCTACTGACTTCAGGTTAGGTAAACCAACTTCGGGTTGGTATGAGACTCTTTGTGGTCGGAAGTGAGACCCCCCCCGGACCACGAAGTTGAATTGTCGGTCGGGGAATGATGTCTTTGTGTTGACCCTTAATTAGAAATAAAAGAGGCCCGGTAATGGTCCTGACCAGGATGGCACAATGTTTGATTGCACGGTGGATGGAGTTCTCCCTAGTTGAGAGGGAGTGTTAAAATTGGACAACTAGGTCGAACTCCATGTTGTGATACTAGTTAGAATGCCAATATTTGTATTGGGTTCCTCTTTCAGAGAGGTGTAAGATCGATCTAAAATTGATCTTAATCTGATGAGCAGAACATTTATTTTGAATTTATTTTTAATAATTTCAAATATGTGCAGATCGGCCTTAAGGTTTACACCCCTAGCACATGTGTCACACACCTCAGTGATTGATATAAATAGAGTCAATGTTGGAGGACTTTTTCACTCATCTCATCCTCACACATCATCTCCTCTTCTGATTTAGTACGAGCTCCTTGGAAGCAGTTTCGGTTCACACGTGTGAAGAAGGACGAATTTACTGCAGCTAGGGTTTCCATGCAAGTTTGACCAGCATTGACTTTGGTCAACACATGGTCCAAATAGGCTGAAAATTGGTGGAGACTTCGAATTTGGAAGGCCGTACATATTGGCACAAGAACTGAGGTCAAAAGGTTGACCAAAGACCGCGCTGCGTTGACTTTCTTGCTGCTGTCCTGCATTGACTTTTCTGGCCAGCGTTGACTTTTCTGGAGTTGACTTTGAGTTGACCGTGTGGCTGTTTTGAGGGCTGTTGTGACACATGCTAGGTTGGCTGACCAAGGAGACTTTGCTGTTTGAAGCATCCTGTTGACTGCAGTAACGCACCACCACATTTTTCTGTTTCTGGTTTGTCTTCTGTAGATCCACTGGTATGTTCTATCAGCATTTTACTTGATTGTTTATGTGATTGCTGTAGTAAAAAGTAAAGTTGCATCAAACATAGAACATCTACATAAATTTACATAAGATATAAGGTGAGAAGATGAAAATATTTCCACATTGCTCACAAGGATGCAAATGAAAAACATTGATTTTCCATGTGGCCAACTTGATGAGGGTATCCACCCTACCAAAATTGCACCAATTTACAATGCATTTAAACCTACTTTCAAAAGAATAGAGGTAAAATTACAAAAATATTATTCTTAAGTTTCCAATATTCTGATTTGTAAATGGTGGGCTTATAGCTCACTTGCTTCACGAAGAAGGATACTCTGGAATTTACTTTCTATTTTCTTTTTAGTCATAGTGCTTTGTTCTTAGAAAGTCCACTAGGCCTCTGCCCTCTGTCTCGTACATGGTTCTTTGCAATCATCTCATTCTTCAATGGCATGTAAACTTTATACAATGCCAACTAGTGCTCTTGATGAATCACTAAATCCTTCCCCTGCATAAGCTAAACATAGTGCAACCAACTAACAAGCAATTGTATATAATAACTGAGATGTTCTTTGACTGTTACTGTTCAGTAGGCCCAAGGATGCTTTTGTGGTTCTAATTGGCTTGGAAGGTCAAGACCATTTATTTTGTAGCTTTGGAAGCTCTTATGCATAGGCTAGTGTCTTGCATGCAAGAGAAGAAGTCCTCTGTAGGTGGTTGTTCGAGAGGAACAACTAATTTGATTTCTTTCCCAAGTCTAACTTGGAAAAACACATTAATTAATTCAATTGATTAATGTTGGCTAATTGAACAAATTTCTAAGGGTGAATACTAGATCTAATCCCAACCATTGATATAAGTGGGTTAGGATTTAATTTTAGCCAGCTATCACTTTGGAGATTGAGTGTTAGGGATATTGCTAAAATTGAAATTGTAAAAAGAGCCTAACGGAGAGGATGAAGAAACATTCATTTGGAGAGATTCTGGCAGACTTGTGAGAGCTAATTGCAGGTTTGAGAGGCCGAAGACATAGGAAAAAAGCTGCATAAATTTACGAAAGCGCAGAGATAGTGATCAACCAGATGTGGGAGGACAAGAGGGGTGTTTTGGCACGTGTGGGAGAAGGAGATTGCTGCTGTTGGAAAATATTTGAATATTTTCAGGTTTATTTTTGCTGTAATTTCTGTATTTGTGAGGGCTAGTTTCCTTGGCAAGGGAGCCCCTAATTTTCTTGACAGGAATTTAATGAAGGAGAATTCGTTTGGAGCAATTTCATTGTGTTTGTTGTGACTGTTTTTATGACTAATTTTCTGCAAAATTCTGTTGCTGTTTTTCTGAGTTAAAAGTACTAGAGTATTTATGTTTTACAATTTTCAGATTTTATTTTACACCAGAAAATTTATTTGCCAAGTTAAAGTAATATTTTGGGGACAAAATAACTGTAAGAAACTTAAATATGAACCTGTTACTTACAAATTAACAGAGACAAATGTTCTTTAAGCATGGTTGTAGCTAGATAGACTCATGCATGACTGAAGGTTTCGAAAATAAATTTCTCTTCAACTTTCCAACGAGTGATAAAGATACTTGGCCATTCTAAAGCTTCCATTGTTTACTATTTTATACTATACAATTGCAAACACAGTGCCTCCTGCTAGTTTATTGAATGAGGCTTCCTGTCAATAATCAAATTTCAATCTCTAAAGGCTTTCCCTATCATAGGAATAGTTCCAATCTCTAAAGGCTTTCCCTATCATAGAACAGTGGAAAATTAACATGGTATCATAGGTAAGGTGAAGACAAGCCCAAGGAGAGAGCAATCATTCTGGAAAGAAGCAGAAGGAGCCTATTTGACTGTAATGACCCATATCGAGTTACGGGGAGCATAGGAATATTAGCATGCATGCGAGACATGCATATGATAGCTACATATGCATGCATCACATGTACTGCACTAGTATATATATTAACTGATTATGAAAATACCCAAGTAAAGGATAAATGGATTCATTATTAAAATACTAAGTAAAAACATAACTCTCAAAAAAATATTTTGAGTGGGATACTTAATGCGTGTACCACCATCATAATGCATATAACTATATTATATAAAATAAAAGGTAAATCCTATATATTGTACAAAATGCAAAGGAATTATAATATATATACATATATTATACTAACAAAAGAAACTATCATATATGTATCTGCATTTAAACATATATAACATAATATATGTTATATGGCAATATAACATATATTATACAAAAGGGAATTAAATATATATTAATTAATTTGCTATTCAATCTAAAACCAAAAGAAGTTATAATATATTAAGTAAAGGTAATAAAATACAACCAATTAAAAACAACTCATTAAAGCATTGCATGAAGTCTTGTTGTCAAAAGAAGCGGGTGACCTCAAATAGTGAACCCATTGTGTTCAAGGATAGTAACCACCTGCAAACTCCTGAGAGATTTAATTGAAGGCGGTGGAGAGATTGGGGTGTTGAAGGAACACTGGCGATATAAGAATAAGAGGAGGAATTTAGAGGGGGGACCCAAAAAAAGGAAGGAGCATGAAAGGAGGGTTTGAATGCTAACTATGGGAAGAGCAGAGGCTGTGAAATATGGAGAGAAACAAAGAGGCTTGAGCAATTGTTCTTCGGGTTTTGGGCATGGGGGCATGGGAATCAGATAGGTTGATCCTAGAAAGGCTGGGAGGAAAAGGTCAGTTTGGTAGCAGGAGCAGGAGCAACAACAAACCAGAAATTCCTAGAAACTAGAGTTTCAGGTAAGTACTTGCAAATGAATTGTTAAATTCTGGCTAAAATTCACTATCTGGTTAAATATGGAATCTGAGCATAAGTTTCATTAATTATCTGGTTAATTGTCAAATTTGGGGCATTAAATTTTGTTATTTTGTTAATTGTCAAATTTAGGGCTTTACATTGACTTGGACAAGATGTCTACCTCTTACTTCAAAGATAATGAGAAGTTGGGTGATTCATCTAACTTTGTTGCTTGGAAGATTGGGTTGGAAGCTATACTAGATGACAATGATGTTTTAGAATACGTACAAGGAAAGGTACCCGAGCCTTCGTCGAATGCTTCTGCTGCTATCAAACCCAAGTATAAGAAAGGTGAGCTCAAAGGTAAGAAAATTATCATTGATGGTTTATAAGATCATTTACTTGTTTATGTTGGTAGCTTGAAGAAATTTAAGGATATTTATGACAAGCTGGTTGGGATAAGTGAAGTCAACAACCTGAATCATATCCTATTCTTGATAATCAACTCAAAGAGATGAAGATGAACAAGGGTGAATCCGTACAATTGTATATCATGAGAGTATCCCGCCTAAGGGATCAATTTCAATCTGCTGGTGAACAAATATCTAACAGAGAACTGGTGGTTGTGACTGTTCAAGGTCTTCCTCCTATTCATTACTACTCTAAGCAACAATAATGTTCTTTCGTCATTTGATGAGCTTGTTAGTGCATTCAAGAAGAGGCTAGGATGATTTCTAGAGGAAGAATTTAAAAGCATGAAGAAGGAGAGCCCTCTACATTTGTTACTTAAGACAAGAAGAGGAAAGGAGGAGGAAGACCGTCTGGTTCAAGAAGGCCTCCCCCTGAATCAAAAGACTCCAAGAGAAGAGAAAGTAGAATTGAATGTTTTAATTGCCACAAGCATGGCCATTATGCTCGAGATTGCCCAAAAAAGAGAAATAATTCAAGATCAAACTACAACAACAATCGAGGCTTCAACAACAACAGGTTTAACAATAGAAGAAGTGATTATTGAAGAAAAAGAGATGATAGAAGAAGAAAGGATGATAGAAGGAGAAGAGATATTCTGGATGACTACAATGAAGGCCATTGTCCTCATAAGAGGTCAAGGAAATCCAAGTATGAAAACAATGTAGCTGCTAGTCTATTTGAATACATACTTATTTCCACTCTTTCTAGTTCTTCTCCTCCGGATTCATATGTTGGTTGGTTTATAACGAGGTTTCTAGTCATTTGTTTGGGTAAAAGGAAGTCCTCTCAAATCTAGCTCAGTGGGAGACAAGTTTGAAGATTATCCTTTGAAACAACTCTACATATCCAGTGAAGGGCTTTGGTTCTGTCAAATTTGATATGAACTCTGGGGAATCCGTTCTTCTTCATGAAGTAATGTATGTTCCAAGACTAAAGAAAACTTGGTATCTATTTCTGCGTTGGAAGACAAGGGCATGAGAGTAGCCTTCATAAGAGGAAAAGTCCTCACTTGGCCTATGGTGTGCCAGTGGAAAGAAGACAAGGGGACCATTCCCCTCTAGTGGGAACAAGACAAATGATATTCTTTAGCTCATTCATTTTGACCTATATGAACCCATGCATGTGCACTCTATTGGTGGACATCTCTACTACATAATCTTCATTGATGATGTCAGAGCGAGCGATTGCTGGACCTGCTCCAATCAGCTAAATTCTAGCTATATTCTCTATGTTGTTTGGCTAAGTTGCTCGTAGGCGAATATGCTGGCTGAGTCTACCAAAGCCAACGAATTTGATTAAACGTTTCTCTACCCTGTTCAGTAGAAAACGTTCCCTTTTGACCTGACATACCTGACGCTCCTCTATGCTCTTCCATATTTGCTTGCCAGGTTCTGCAGCGAACAAACTTGTGTCTCTATCAAATTGTGCGCTTCTCCCAAAGCTCCCTTTAAGTGCTACTCATTGCAAAATTGGTTATGGTGGCAAAGAGTTGGTGTGCACTGTCAATACAACGCCTGCATGGCTCTGGGCGTAGTGCCATTTTGCAGTGAATGTGTTTGCGTTAAAAGCCTCATTAGCACCTCTGGCTCCCTTTGCACTTTCACAGTGGGCTACCTCAGAGCGCTGTGCTATGCGTTCGGGCTACCAGCTCGGGTTTACCTCTTTGCCTAGCTCTCGGCCCCTCCCTCCGTGCTCAACACTCGACCCTCCTTCCACTGTATACAACGACATTCATCCATACGCAACCTCCCTCCCTCCATACAGTCGGCATACGCTGCTCCGTCCTTGGCACAGTCCACGCATAGTTCACGCACAGTCCTAGAGTCCCTGCTCCTGGACTCCACGCTGCTCCCACAATGCACTGGTTATTGGCATCAGTTGGCTCCTCCTCTCCGACTTCGACACCCTGTATATGTGATACTTTACCACACTGACTCCTTCACTCAGCTCTAGTCCAGGTTTCGTGGCTTTCAATAACTATGGCACCATTGCCCAACGTTATCCCTTACTCATCATTCTCAATATCCTTCGTCTGTCTAGCCACCACCTGTTCAATTTCTTCCTGAGGCCGACTAGGAGTGGTTCTCCATATGCAATTCTTCAATTTATTTCAAAGACTTTGCTATTTCAACCTCCAATTCTCCGCAAAATCTACCGCCTTCAAACCCTCATTACTCTTAGTGGAACTGTGTTGCAGTAGACTCGTTGTGAACCTAATGTGAAAGAGACTCGTGCTTTTCAAGCTTTGCCAAAAAAGAAAATACAACGGCTGATTTACGAGAGTGCTTCTGTACATGAAACAACAAATCTGGAACTCGATATAGCATTGGAGTATTGATATTGGTTGACGTATACAAACCCATGTCCCAGATGGGTGGGAACTTAGTAGCAATGAGTATCCAATAATCATATTTTTTTAATTAGGTTCTGGATATGGTATTAGCAACGATAAGTATTGAATAATCAGATTTATTAGTTGGGTTTGCTTTTAGGTGGATCTATTAGAGCGCAATTCCACCTCATATTGTAAAATTTTCGGAATTTAATAACAGGATTGAGGTCTTACGATCAGGTCAACGATGCAATCTCATGTTACAAATGTCATCGATTGATGTGAACTTAGCAGCATTGAATCCCCAATATTTTTTTGATTTTGGTTTTTTCTCGGATTGATCTCCTAGAGTGTTGATCGCGATGGTGCTGGTTAAATTATTATTCATCTTCAAGAAATATCAACAATAACTTGGGGCATTGTTTCAGATATTAGAAAATTTTCCAATAGTTTCAAGGACGCGGCTTTAAATAAAAGAAAAAAAGGTACGTAAAGCACTTGTTGCTACTCATTACACCTTGTCACCGGATGATTGACTTGTAACCGGACTTGAGATGCCACTTACAGTTCTCCAATCTTCATAGATTTTGTTGGCACCCAAGCAACAATAATTTTGGGTGTCACTGCAATAGAGCTTATCAGTTTTATTGGTCTACCAAATAATTATCTTGCTATAGTGGATTTTGATTAAGGTCGATGTTTTTATAGCTTGTGGCGTTTTGAATATTCTCAAATATTTTGAACAATGGAGACCATTGAGGTTGAATATTTATTCATTTTAAAAGAGGTCACAAAACTTTGTTGAGGCCTTTATGTTCCTTAATCTTTTTCACTGAGGATATTTTATGTCACTTTCTACTTCATGTTGAAAGGAAGAGATCTATTTCAAATTTACTTGAGAACTTGAAGCCCACACTTTTATTTGCTGAAGTTTGATTCTTGAGATTGAAAAATGGTTAAACTTGATAATGTATTAGAACTGTTGAATACTCTGATACATTCCACTGTAGATGAGATGATAAAAATCAACAAAGACTCTTTCTCAGAAATTCATACGTTTTTACAAGATGCACATGACAAGATTGAATTTTTGCAGCTTGAGTTAGAGCTACAACGAGATGAGCTTCAACAAAAGAGTTGTCATTCTAAACTTCTTTTTGTTTAGAACATTGAGACACACTCCCATCAGCAACAAGAAACTGTTCAGATCACTAAGCCCAGTACAAGAGCAGATTTGAATGTAGAAGCAAAGATCCAGCCTGCAATTCCCAAGCCCATCGTCAAACCTTGGGAAGAGCTTGTCCACAACAAGCACAAAACTGGTCTTGGATATGACAAGGATTTGTCCTTTCATATTCCAGACTATTCCAAGCCCATCAAATTTCCGAGTGTCGGATTCATGATAGTTCACCTTCTGCTGTTCCAAATTCTACTCCTCTTCCACAACGGATTGATAAATGCCAACATTGTGACTGAGTTGGCCATATGAAAGATCATTGTTTTGATCTTCACTTGTGCAAGCACTGTGGTCAACACACTCATTCTTCACACATATGCTTCAGAAACAAGTCTCTTGCAAGAACAAAGATTCATCTTGGATGGATCGGTTCTTGGCAATGGGCATTAACAACCAAGAAGATGTTTCAGTCATATGTCAGAACTTGTTCTAGAGTATTGAACAATCTTACATTTGATTTTTGCCATCATCTCACCTTGTATATGATAGGGGGGAAAATGATGGTCATGTACAAGCTTCAAAACCACATCAAGCGAGCCTGAGCCACAACTTGCCATTCCAGATTCAGAGTTGTAGCCAGAGGCACAAATGCCCATGAGCATGCCTTTGGTTGGTGGTTAGCCTTAAACCATCTATGCGAGGTTGAGCTTCTCTCTCTTTAAAGAATTGGGGACACTTCCTCTAGCAGAATACTTCGACTTCTTGCCAGTTTTGAAGGAGTTCCAAGAAATGCATCAAGCATTCCAGAGTTGTTCTTCATCCTTAAACCATCGTAGGTTGTAGACCTCCCTTCTTCCAGGTTGAAGGTCTCCCTCTTCAAAACATTAGGAGCACTTCCTCGAGTAGAAGATCTCAGCTTCTTGCTAGATTTGGAAGAGTTCCGAGAACTGCACTAAGCATTCCAGTGTTGGTGGTCATCCTTCAACCACCTCCTTATGCCAACTTTTCAGAGAGCACATTCAGCCTAGTGTTGCCATTTTGTATTACAACTCTCTTCTTGGACTCACACATACCCCTTCGGGTTAAGGGGGGGAATGTTGGACACCTAATCCTTCTAGGGTTAGTGTGGAAGCTCAAGAGACTTAGGGAGTCCAAGTGACCTTGGAATCTGGAATCCAAGAGTCACACCTAATGTACTATAAATGTATATCATTGTGAATAATATGATATCTCACGCTCATCTTTCCTATTCGTGTGTGTTTTCCATGCCTGTGTTCGACAGATGACTTCTCCAGGAAGAGATGGATATGCTTCTTGAAGCATAAGGATGAGGCTTTTGATATGTTCAAGGATTTCAAGGCGCTGATAGAAAATCAAACAGGGAAGAAAATCAAAGACTTCAGGTCTGACAATGGTGGAGAGTATATTTCAAATGAGTTCGTTGACTTTTGCAAGCAAACTAGAATCAAGAAGGAAACTATTGTCCCTTAACCCCGAGCCAAGTGGAGTGACCAAAACAAAGAACATGTCCATTGTAGAAGATGCTCGAGCTATGCTGCATGATCAAAAATTGCTGAAATTCCTCTGGGGAGAAGCTACAAATACAACGGTATATGTTTGGACAACAAGATTCTCAAATAAGTATGCACAGGTGTGAAGCCCGACATTGGACAAGGTTGCCCCGTGTATTTCCATGTGTCAAAGGACAAGAGGGACAAGCTGGAAGCCACCAAAAAGCCATAGGTGATCATCAAAACATATTCTTTATCACCTTTCCCTCTCTTCTAGCCCTAACCTCCATAGAGGACCTAGGGCATCACATTTCTCACAAACTACCCATAAAAAAAATTCGATCTCCTAGCCTCTACTGCACTATTGTGTCTCCTAGGAGACGTCCAAATTTGAAGCCATTCTGACAGTGGGATCTTGAGATATTTCAAGCCCTAGCTTCGAGATTGTTTCTTTCCCTTTGTTTCCCTTGGCTAGTGACCTCATGGGGATTATTGCATGAAATTCAAATAAATTTCTCCTTTAATTCCTTTCTCCCCGTCAATTAGGTAAGCACACCCTTGGTTGATCAATTCCATCCCCTTGACCTAATTATGGGTCTACTTGGTCCTGTTTGGTCTCGCAACCTTTGGAAGATAATTCCACAAAGACCACTTGGAATCCAAGCTTCCATAAGGATTCTAGGGTCTAGGAATCTCCTTGACAAGTCATATACTCAAACCCTAGCCCTTGGAATTCTCTTAAGCCCTTCCTAGAGAGGCTTTGATCTTACTTTCCAAGCAAGCTAGCCATATATTTGAGCCTTTGTTGTGAATAGGCTTATAGGATCACTTTTTCATCCCATCATTGATTCATTCATCTTCATGTTCCTTATTATACCAGGTCTCCTCCCATCAGTGAAATTCCGTAAAGAGTAGGGAGCCTTAGCTGACATGACAGTGGGCTATCGTTCCATTGTTGCCCTTGACCTAGTAGTTGCCCTACAGGACCCCTACTAGTTTGAGCGATAACAGTTTTGACGCTGTTGTCGGGGAGGAAGCTGGTCTACCTCCCTAGTGAATCATTGAGGAATTGATTCATCAGACGACAATTCAAGTATTCCTCGTGTGACTATTCATTGTCAAAACCCCTAGTTTGCTTGAAGGTGACAATATTCTTCCTTTAATTAGGGCCGCTGCAAGAAGGGGAGAACGAACTCCATCACCTGTTAGAACCACTCCTCCCTGAATTTGAAAAGGTCAGTGAGCCTACCCCAAAAATGGTAACTACCTCTAGCACTGACCCAAAACAAGACCAACCTAAGATGACCAAAAGTGAAAGACATTTGGTTAGTGTCTTTGCTCCCTTGAAATTGAGTGATGATCCCAAACCATCACCTGAGAAATACAATAGATGGTTGCCCAAATTCAATGGGGATGCTACCAAAAGTGCCCGTGACTTTGTCGAAGATTTCTACTGACACATGTCACCTAAGACGATTTTCGATGAGGATAGGCTTATGATGCTTTTTGCTCTGTCTCTTGAAGGACAAGCAAGGGAATGGTACCTTAGCCTTCCCCCAACGTGCATAGATGACTCTGACCAATTTGAAGATATGTTCATAAAAAGATGGTCATGTAATGCACAAGGAACCTTCAACATTGACAAGTTTTATCAAATAACCAGGGGAAGGGAGGAAATCCGTGAATTCATCCAAAAATTTGAAAGGATAGTTAGGGATATCCCAGACCATTTAAGGTGTCCCGATGATAATATTCTAGATAGATTCATCTAGGTGGCCACCTGATCTATGCATTAAGGGACAAGAAACCTTCCACATTAGTTGAGGCCAAAGAGATAGCAATGGAGGTTGAAGAAAACTTAAGAATCTTTATAATGTATGTTAATGAACGTCTGAAGGCCAAAGTTGAGGCTAAAATGGAAAAATCCAAAGATCAACATGAAGAGACCCTTTTAATGATCTTCAAAAGAATGGAGAAGATGAGTGAAGAAATGAATGCATGAGATAGGCTCTACATGAACAAACTCACTACCTTGGAGAAGGCCCAAAAATCAAGTTACATCCCAAAAGGAAAACCTTTCCCTAGAAAGCAAAATGACGAGGACAAGCCTAGCTTATCCCAAGTCCCCAACACTTTGGCCCCAAAATATGTTGTGGAGAAAGATTCGTCTTTTGAGGGAGAACAAAGCGATGAGGATCAAAGTGAAGATGAGGAAGTCGACGACCAAGCAAACCTTGTGGAATTTGATGTCCTCAATATTTTTCTAGGTGGTTCATACACTCATCCTGCCATTAGTGGGGTGGTCATTAAAGAAGAGAAGAAAGAGCTGTTTCTCAGCAATGATGATAGTGGAAGATTTAAAGGGGTTCAATATTCACAAAAGGAAAACAATAAAGACCCGACATCCTCCAAGGAACCCAACAAAGACAACTCAACTCCCTAGCAGGTCTCTCCTAAAGAACCTCTCCTTAAAGACCCTCCTAAAAAGGATCCCCTGAAGAAGACTAATCCCACAAGGGATCCTCAAAAGAAGCAAACCACCAAAGGGACGGAAAAGGGAAAAGAGGTTGGGCTTGACATTGATCTAGATACTACTATAGGGAATGAGCCATTCATGCTTATTGTTGGCTCCCTGTAATTTGCAAGATTGGCAAGAACAATTAGCAGGGAACCACATCAAACCACTTTGGAGTCTAAGGAACTAGCCTTCCTGGGCTCAGAGAGGGCTCTCTCTATGTTTATGATTAATTGATTTATCTTTATGCTTATGTTTTCTGATTTTAGGCTAGTTATTAAGTTTTGGGGTTGTTTGTTCTGATTGATTGATTGATTGAAGGTTGGATAGATAGAATGTGGGAAGCTTAATCCATTGGGCTATGGAGTCATAAAAGGTTTAAATTGTACATCAACTTTTCAAGGGTTTTCATAGGGCAAGCTAACTATATCAAATGGATCTTCTTAGGTAAGATGATTATGAGATGACAACAAGTTTGTGAATTTAGTAAAACTAAAGAGCAATTAAGAATCCTTTAACTATACTTCAATAAGAAATGTCTTTAAGATAATAGTTTCAAGAGAAACTAAAGACCAGAACACCTCTGAATTCTTTAATTAAACTTTACTAGGAAAGCCTTAAGACAACAATCCTGTAATACTAAAGAGCAGGACACCCTTGAATTCTTTAGCTATACTTTCAGATAGGGAAAACATTCAAGACAACAATTCAATGAAATTAAAGAGCAGGACACCCCTTAATTCTTTAACCAAACTTCAAATAAGGCCTATAAGATAACAGTTCAAGAAGAACTAAAGAGCAGGACACCCTTGAATTCTTTAGCTAAACTTTACTAAGAAAACCTCAAGGCAACAAGTTAGGTGGAACTAAAGAGCAAGACACCCCTGAATTCTTTAGCTAAACTTCGTAGATGAAAACATAAAGATAATAATAACAGACAGATCTAAGGTGCCCAAATATCATATCTCAATCTAAAATTTCTGTTCTATTATCAGAGAAATTGATGTACAATATGGAAAATAGTAGAGAAACATTGACAAAGAGGGATAGCATCACCATTAAGATAACTCAAGAATCCTGTGAACATGCTTGTATTACTGATGTCCGACTCAAAACAGTTACAATGTTCCAGTGCAATAATCTTTGCAACTCAGAGTCTTGATCAAAATCCAACTTAGCAAGCCAACCAAACAACAACCAACAATAATAGTGAACAATACATGCAGTGTTTAACTGCAGATGAGGAGGTTGCCCTAATCTAGGGTGACAGATTTGTATTTACTATAGAGTAAATGATGTTTGACAATTGAGACCATGCGAGGCCCAATGCCAAAATATCTCTGACTGACCTACTGTAGTCATAACTTTCTAATTTACTGCTGAGCTAACTTTAAGATATATTTGACTATTTTACTTTAATATGAACTTTTACAATAACTTTTGAGCTGCTAAAATATCTCTGACTGAAACATTAACTGAGGTAGCTTATATTAAATCAAAATTTGGCTGTAGGTGGCCAATGTGATTTTGAAAGAGTGAATGCTGAATGGCCTTGACACTTGGTCTAGTTTTCTTTGTTGGTTTATTTTTGATTTGTCTTTAAACCTTCAAACTGTCTTTATCTGTATTCTTTTATCTGTTTTTATTTCTGATCTCTCTTTGATTGCCTTGGGTTATTGTAATCTCTCCTTTAACCTTCTCATCTGTTTGATCTGCTTTTCTTCTTTTGCGTTCTTACATTGATTGCCTTTCCTCTGTTTCTTTAACTTTAACCTTTGGCCAATGTTTTTACCCCTTTAACCTTTCACTGTCACGGTGAATCTTTTAACTGTCACTGTTCTTCACTTGTCTTCATCCTTGCCCGCGCGGTCACTGTGAAATTCTCCTTTTTTCCTTTACCCTATCTTTTGAAGACACCTCGTTGTATGATCCTGATCGATCATGATCCATTGCTGCTTCTGATCTTTCTTGCACTCCTAATCCTTTGATGAAATAAGGTTTCTGGATTGTCATCGAGAGAGCTTATTTTAGACAATTTTTGGAACTAGAAATACAAATCCTGCATTTTCTTATACATTAGTGACTTGCACAATTAAAAACAATTTGTTAATTAAAAACTGGATTCCGTAGGGTGGGTAGAAATGGTGGCTTGTAGGATCTTGGGAGGTCTGTGGACAGATTGGGGTTTTGGTCTCTGCGTTTGGTTATGGCCTTCCAGGTCTTCACAGAACGTTGCAGGGGTTTACATAGAGGTTTCAGGGCTTATAGTATTGACATAGGGCTTCGAAATATTCAAATGGGTCAGTGGTTTCATATTATGGCGCGGGAGCGGTTTTGTGGTTTTCGCATGGGGCATAGGTGGTTTATATCACGGGGATGCGATAAGATACTGAGGCGACGCGTGGCGGAAAGGAGGGGCACGAAAACCACCCATTGCGCAAGTTCCCAAAGGTTATAACCTCGGGTGTTTGGATTTGCGATAGGGCGCGATGGCCGTCGGATCTGATGGGCTGGATCAAATGGTGGTCGGTTGAGCAGGGGTCGCAAGTTAATTAGGATGGTGGGGCCAGGATTTTGAATGTGATGGCGGGTTTAAATATAGCGCAGGGATTTTTATAATGCGGGGCCCGGGGTATATTAAAGCAGAGGCGCTTATCATAAGGTGGGGGCCAGGGTCATATGGACGCGGAGGGTAAAGGTTTAGAGCGGGTGGTTTTAAATATAAAGGGGTCGGGTCTTTTAAACAAATAGGGTCTATTTAAAAGAGTGGGTCTCGAATAAATTAAATTTATTTTTAAAACAATGTAAAAATGGGTGTTTACATTGTTTTAATGGAAGAAGGGGAATGAATGAAGGGGAGAGGGTTTTAGTGAAGAAAATGGGGTTTTAGCATAGGGAAGAGGGCTTTAAGAAAGGGGTAAGGCTGGATAAGGGGATTTTAAGGTCAAACATGGAATTTCAGAGTAAAAGAGTGTTGGGAAATGGTAAAATGAGACAAAGTGAATAGGTTAAATGGAGAATAATGAAGGTAGTGAGATTTCTGGAAATAAATGATAATCAGGGAATGTTATTTTCAACAGACTGTAGAAAATTCACAATCATCTAGTGATACTGTGAATATAGGAGACTAACACTTTCCTTAGCCATTTATCCCCCCGAAGACTTGCAAAACATTCACCTCCACGATTTGAACCTCGGATATGAGCCATTCATGCTTACCTTAGCCATCAATGACCTTCTGCTGCATAATTGTATGATTGGCTCAGGGGCTTCCGCAAACATCATGCCTCTAAAAGTCATGAAGCAATTGGGTCTTAACATCACTCGACTGTATAAGAAGGTATGTGGTTTTAACTCCAAACCTGTGGAAGTGGAAGGCCTCATAAAGGACCTTCAAGCTTCTTTAGCTATGAACCTTGATATATCTTTGCTTATGGATGTTGTGGTCATAGATATCCCTGATGTATGGGGGATGCTCCTATGGACCTGTCATACGCCACTATCCCTCAATCTGATGGAAACCCCTTCATCCTTTATAGAGAGCCTACTTAGCCTTCTCATGTGGCCAAGCTAGGGCCAATCCCATAATATAAGACACATGAGATTGAGACGCCCTCTCCCATCCTCCCTTTAGCAAGTCTGTATTCTTAAGCGATCAAATCACAAAGTAAACAAAATGTGGAAGCCTAAAAAGGAATGCAAGGTTGGGGATGTGGTCTCGGTTGATAAAAACCCAATTCCTATCAAGATTCATGGGAAAGTTGGGGAGGATTATTACTACATTGCTAAACTCAACGATGAACTTTGGCCCCAACCGGTCAAGTTAAGTCATATCACCCCTTTCCTTGACACTTGACATTGTACCATATGCATGCTAGAGTAGGATGCATTGCATGTTGGTTTTCACATTAGAACTAACAACGTATGATATTTCTCATAATAGATTAGTTGCATTTAGATTAAATTTGCATAGCTTGTCCTTCTTGTTAATTTTTACGACGTAATACTAAGCATTGGTGATCATAAGATACCATAAAAAAATCATGTTGCCCCCGTGTGCTTAGTCTTTGTATGTGCAAGTAACAAGTCTACGGTAACCAAGAGATTGCTGGGGTTCTCATGACCTCTCGCTCGAGTAGCCTCACACACTTTTCCGAGATCTCATGTCATAGTTGGAGCCAAATGTTACCCACCACCTATGGGTAGTGTATATAGGAGAAAAGTTTTCTCCTAGATGGTCCTTAGCCAACAACAAACAACCCCTTGTAGCCACCAGATAGCTCTATGTGCCATTTTCGTTGCCACCTGAGCCAACCATGTGGTCCTTGAACTAGTTGTCATGAATGTATGTTTGAAGATGGGCCTCCCGACCCCAAAAGTATGGCTTTTCATTGGTATAGTTGAGTAATTTTCCTTACTTGTCATGGGCACTTTTGGGCATCGATTGGTGGGGGGATTCGGCAGAAAGAGTGGGTTAGGCTTGTTTTCTTGTCTCCACTGCCTGATTTCGTGGTTACCCCTGTATCTTAGTCCCGTGGGATGTCCTTTAGTGACCATTTGGTTTTCGGGTTTCCACTACATGGGAAATCCTGATTTCGGTTGCATGGTCTCGCTTCCCAATACCACCTACATCATTCCCCTTCCTCTCATTTTAGCCCCATTCATCTATTTTCCCATCGGGGTCCACATGTGTCCTCTGGGTCCACATAGGGTTAGCCTCCCCCTCCCCTTGTCCACACCTTGGGTCGAGCTTGGAATGATGCCTCAGAAGTTGATGTAGCTAAAAAGAAAAGAAAAAGCATAATTTGACCACTCTCAACAAGAAATGTACCACAAAATGCAAAAGATGGCCGGGACATACAAATTTACACGTGGTAAAAAGCCAAACATGAGCTCTACCCTTATCTATGGCCATCACCCAGGTTCCTTTGGGCCCTAGATGAGCCCCCTCTATCATTAAGGAACCCATGATTATTCCAACCCCAGGTGGCTGATAAACCGCCCCACCTTAAGGGGGTATTCACTGCTACATAATACACATCATGCTGTCATCCGCTCGAGCCCTGAGAAGTTATGAAAAAAAATCAATAAAAGGAAAAATGCATATGAAGAAGGGTGAATAAACAAAGGCCGGGGTAACTCATGTACCACGATTTGCTCCCTCCTACACTCATGTGAAAATTTCTGAGTGTTACTTATGCAAAAATCTACTGTTAGATTTGGTTATGCTCCTACTTATTTAAGTTATTAATTGAAAAAAATTCAGATTAATATCGCAGCAAAACACATAACAGACTTTCACCAATTCAGATATAGAAAAAAGTACATGCACACATAGGCAAAGTGACATAGTGATTTTCTGGACAATAGTCCCCGGAAAAACCCAATGCGGGAAAACCGGTCTCTGGCTGCTAGAGGGTTTTATTATTAAGAGTACTTCTGAATACAACAAATCTGGGTTCTAGATCTGGAAAACCCAACAGAGAAAAAAATATAGATCTGCAACTCACCAGCTGTTCTGAAACCAAAATATTGTCTGATTCACACCCTCAAATGGGATTTACAGGACTCAGCCAAAATTAGGCCCTAGAAACCCTAGCGCTGCCCTTGAAGCCCTTGCGTCAACGTCTGCAACCTCTGCGCCCCTCTGCGCTAGCTTGGAAAGGGGTGTGTAACCCTAGACTGGGTGACGTAGTCCATACGCTGCCCCTAAGAGCCTCTGCATAACCTCTGAGGGTTTCTAGCTGCCTAATGCTGCCCTGGGAGTGAATACGCAGCACCTGCGTAGCTGAAGCTGCCTATACGCTGCGCAACTGCTATCCTCTCTGTTGCTGTTTCTTCTGCTTCTCGGTGCTGACTTTCTGACGCTGCCTCCGTCTCTTGCGTAGCTGAAGCTGCCTATACGCTGCGCAACTGCTATCCTCTCTGTTGCTGTTGCTTCTGCTTCTCGGCGCTGACTTTCTGACGCTGCCTCCGTCTCTTGCTGATTCTAGACACTGGGATCAGACCATCCCCTTTGTCTAAACTCCTGTCTCTGTAGCTGAAACACTTCTGAGAATTCTTAGCAAACCTTGCCCTAGAATCTCAGCTTAGCTTTAGTGCTGTCTCTGTGTATCTTTACAAATGACCCCAAGCCTTTCCTTTATACTTTTCTCGTTGGGAATCCAATGGCCATGATCAGATCTTGAATCAATGGCTAAGATTAAAAGAGAGCTTGATCCGTTTGACTTAAGACAATTTCATCAAATGTTTAATTTAATTGATTTTAATTATTTAATTTTCCTAAGTTTAGATTTAGGAAATACATTAAAATAATTAATTAATTAAATATTTCCCAAACGAGATGAAATTTCCCAAATCCTTTTTTGGGTCTTGTAAATCAGGTGTACCTCCACAAATTTTGGGAGCTAGAGCACATCCGATGCTACCCCCAATACACAAAATCTCAACACTCCCTCTTAGCATGGAGTGTGCTCTAGCAATACATCACACCATGCATTACAAGATTTTGGGCACTGGTTTCTGTGCTGTTGATGCCTGGCTTGTTGCCACTCAACTCTGCGCTGCTGCTGCCATTTTGTACTGCTGCCCATGACGTTGTCACCGCCACTGCCACATCTGTACTTCAGCTCCCTCTCAATCTGTTGCATTCGTGCTGCCCATAGCACTGCCACTGCTAACTGCTGCACTGCAACTTCAGTTGTTGAGAGAAACAACTGAATCTCTTGCCCAATCTTTGACAGACAAGTCAGTTGGGCTGCAACCTTATCACTGAAGCTCCATAGTCTGCTGATCTATGCTGTCATCTAAAGGATGAGGCACATCGACAACTCTGCATTGCGTAAGCAGACTCCCTCTGCATTGTTGAAGTCACATCAACCCCTTGTGTTGAAATATCTCACGCTGCTGTTGTGCTGCGCTGTCCTCTTGAAGCCTCCACACTGCTGTAGCTCTGCTCTGTGCTGCTGAAGTCACATCAGCCCCTACGCTACTGCTGCCTCTACGCTTCTGCTGCCTCTACGCTTCTGCAACTCTGCTCTGTGCTGCTAAAGTCAGATCAACCCCTACGATGCTGCTGCATCACTGCGCTGCTCCTTCCAACCTTCAGATCTGCATCTACTTCATCTGTGATCTATGCACCCGTTGCTCCACTTGTCCCGGTACTGGCTTAAGGCTCCCGTAGCTCGAATGTGATCCAAGAGATGATCTGCTCAAGGATCTCGCCCTTTATTATGTAGCTGCTCTACAGATCCATGTCGCTCCACTTTCGTGGTTCATGAGCACTCATGGCTGCATCATCTTCTGACCCATCATCCGCCGCAACAGCCTTGGAAGAAGAAGCTTCCTTGTCCTTTTTCTTTTGAGGACAATTGTTGGCAAAATGTCCTTGCCCGCCACACTGGAAGCACATGACCTTTTATAGATCCTTCTTCTTCTTTCCCTGCTGCCTCTTTGAAGCCAAGGCTGCATCTTCTTCATCTTCAATCTTCACTTTTCTTGATTTCGAGCTGTACTGCTTCTTGGTGATTTTGCGGAGTTCTTCTTGATGCATGATTGCCCACAAGTTGTCCCAGTCTGGGAGGTCTGCTCTGCCCAAGATACTTTGGACAAAGGTTTCCCACTCATCTGTGAATGCATTGAGAGCAGTCCTGACAATCACATCATCTTCCACCTTAGCACCTGTGGCAGTCAACTGGTCTCTGATTGACTGTAATTTGAAGTGGAAATGTTCCATGTCTTCCCCCCTTGGTCATCATGAATGATCGCATCTAAATCTCTAAAAGCATCTTCCTTTGGACGGATTTTCCCTCATATAGGGATGTTAAGGCCTTCCACATTTCATTAGCTGCTTTCTTCTTAGCTATATGTGGGACAATATGGTCCTTAATTCCATCCATTATCAATTGCTTGGCATGTCCAGCAGCTTCATTATGCTTCCTCACGAGATCTGCATCGGTTGGCGTGGCCAAAACTTGTTCTACATGGTCTCTTAGATGATATGCCTCTAAGACTATCAGGATTCTAGCCTTCCAAACTAAGAAGTTGGATAGGCCATCCAATTTGTCTTGATCACGCAGTCCATGAGTTGCCATCTGCTTAGAAATTTGTCGGAGCTCCTCTTCTCTCTGCTAGAGATCTGGATCTAAGGTCCTTGGCGAAATAGGCACGTTTTGCTCCCTCTGACAACTGATTTCCCTTCTTGGAAATCTGCCAAGTCAATCAATGATTCAACGCTCTTCGATCCTCAGATCGATCTGCAAGTTTCTTTGGCTAGAAACTCTCTGAGAAGTTGATCTCCTCCCGCTCTTTATCAGTAGTCCTTAGGCTAAAATTATGAAAACTTTAGAAATTTAACCCCACTAGCACCTTTTGAAGTTCTGCAGCTCTGCTTCAGGCACTTTTGGATCTGACAACTTCAGATCTCTGTCACACTGGCTGGCTTCAGACAATCCCAGCGCTGCCTTTGCGCAGTAAGTGCGTGGGCCTGTTGGGAGACGGCGTAAGACTGCGTCAACTTGCCCTTTGCGTAACTCTGCTTCTCTGAAAACTGTGCTGTCCCTTCAGATTTTCCCTTCTGCTGCACTTCCTGCATAACTTTGCTTCTCTGAAAACTGCACTGTCCCTTCAGATCCGCCCTTCTGCTGCACTTCCTTCCTGCTGCCAAAAGCATCACAAAATATATTTACAATCACTCATGGATTCTGAATCTGATGAGGAAATACACAGGGGGCAAGGAAATTATTAGGCTTGCCATCATTAGATTTGCAACGCATTTTTTGACATTGCAATCTATGCTTGCCCAACATAGAAACTTGCAAAAGTTGTTTTCTAGTGATGAATGGAATGAATGTCAGTGGGCTCACAAACAAGATGGCAAAGATGTGAAAAAGAAAGTTAATGAAGAAATATTTTGGAAAAAGGCAACAAAGATTGTGAAACTTGCTGAGCCACTAGTTAAGGTGTTGCGGTTGGTGGATGGGGAAAGATTGGCCATGGGCTTCATTTATGAGGCCATGGATCAAGTAAAGGAGCAAATAAGGGCAACATACAAGGACAGAGTGGGTAAGTATGGGCCCATTTGGGCAATCATTGATCAAGGGTGGAACAATCAACTCCATTGCCCTATACATGCAGTTGGGTATTTTATGAACCCAAGGTATCATTATAAAGCTCAGGAAGCAAGAGCTTTGATTGGGGAGGTTAGAGATGGATTGATTGACTGCATTGATCACATGATCGCCATAGAGAGTGGCCAGTTGCTGATCACTGTGTTCAGCCAAGCCGCAAGTACCTTTAGCAAGAACCTTGCAAGGATTTCAAGGGAATCAAATGAGCCAGGTAAACAAAGAATTTCAATTTTCAAATTCATATTTTATTATTTTGTATAATTGTTTATAATTTCAAAGTTGGATATAATTTGTTGAGCTAACTGAAATTCATTTTTTGCAGCACAGTGGTGGGAGGCATTTGGTAGCCATTGTCCTGAATTGCAGAGGTTTGCAATCCGCATTTGCGGTGCTTTTGGGTGTAAGTGTAATTGGTCTGTCTTTGAGAGGATTCACACAAAGGAGAGAAATCATTTGGAGCAAAAACAGTTAAATGATCTAGTGTATGTCTAGTACAACCTTCGACTAAGACGCAACCAATTGCTGAACAAAAGACCTGATTCAGATCCTATTGTGTTGCAGGATATTGATCCAACATCAGATTGGGTAGTGGAGTCTTGTCCACCAGAGTTTGACTCTGATGAGGATATTGGTGTGGGGATGGATTTAGATACACAGGTAGAGCCTCTGCTCAATGCAGATCCACTAATAGTAGGCCCAATCCCAAGTCCTCCAGTTGCAGGCTTGCAGCTACAGGCACTTCCTCTAGTCAGCCATGAAAGAGGCGCATAACTCATCTATCTCAGGCTCAACGTGCTACAGTTCTAGTTGAGGATGTTGATTCAGAGGAGGAGGAACAAGTGGTTTCCCCCTCTGGTTCAGAGTTTGAAGCAGAGGATATTGCCTTGTCAGATGTCTAGTAGTAGTGACTATTCATGTTTTGTTGTAGAGGCCATTTAGAGCCTCATTGGTTATGTTTTTTGTTTTGATCTCTATATCATCATCATGTATTGGACAGTGCACTGGGTGCAATTTTGATATAATGGATATATTCATGAGCTTACTTTGATCATATGTTGTCTTTTGTCTATATTGTAATGTTTTGTGTTTGAAAACATGAATGAAAATCTTTAAAATTATGTTTTTTTTATAAAACAAATTAATATTTAATGTATTTCTTACAAATACTGAGTCATTGAAACCGAATTGGTCGAGTCGATACCGAGTCGGAGTCAGAGTCAGAGCCGATCCTCGACGGTTTAGGAACTCGAGTCCGAGTTTTAAAACACTGGTACATACCAAAGCCCATTATGGAAGGGCATGCCACCATGAAGTGCCCCATTGATTCAATGACTTGTAAGCTCTTTTACTTGATTATTCTAATGATTTTTTGTATTGGAGGGCAAGGGGACACATTGGATCTTATGCAGGATTGCAGGTGGATTGCCATTTGGGCTTGGTCTCCCCATATGGGGTCCTAGCCCTCTAGAGGGCCACATTGATACTTGTAGGGTAAGCGTTGAGAGCCATGGGTCTCCACCATAATCGAGATTATTTCATGGATCCCCAACAACGTTCGTTGATTACTCCTATTCCACCTTTTGGATGAGGATGATGCACCTAGTTCACCATGCCCAACTAGCTGCACAGATTCACCATACACGTTCCAGGGTTTAGAGGATTGTTCCCCGCTACAGAGGCAGGGCTTATGTCATCATTCCAACCCTAACAGATTGTCTACAGGAACTTTCAATCCATTTGGAGACCCATGAGGATGACCTTGTGCCCCCACACCCACTTGGGAGCACCACAAGTTTTTGCTTGGAAAACAAGGGGCCACCTCCATGTCCACTATGCTAGGAGTCCATTTCTACATTATGACACCCTTTGGACTTCGTTAGGCCTCCTTAAAGGCTCAACGACTTACTCACTTGATCATTCGACCCTCGTGAGAGGCTTATTCATGTATTATTGAGCTCTTTGGTGGGCTTGCCACCAAAAGTTGTTATTATGCACATTATTTTATTCTAGGGGCTATATTAGGCCTAATTAGCTAAATCTAATTCATTAGGAAATTTATAAATAGAAGTGAGGTGAATCATTTGTATCATCATCACTTGGATTGGATCATTATCTCTTGGGATATTTTTGCTATTCTTTTTGGAGGACAAAATTGGATGGATGGATGAATTTGATGTTTGGATCTCTTCATTTTGGTCTTGGAGCTTCTATATTGGCATATGATGATGATTGGATATACTTGTTCTCACATGTAAGTGCTTTTTAATGCTATTTTGTCACTCTTTTTATGTCACATGCATGTTGCTGCTATACTAGGCTGAAATTTTCGCTATATCTCGTGTGAAATGGTGAAAATTTGTCTATTTATAGCATTGCATCATGTCATGGGCCATGTTTGAATAAGTGAATGTTCCTAGAGATATTTTGTTGAATTTTTATCTCGATAAGTCTTCGCATATTGCATATCGAAGTGTAAAGACCTGGAAGCAATTGTCCATGCCCTAATTGCTATGCAAAATTGCTTTATAGGCCTCCTTGACTAAGTGAATCCATTCCAATCATTGAAACATCGTTGACTCCATTTCCCCAAAAGAATTAGTTACTGGTCCTCCATAGATGATCATCAAAACATATTCTTTATCACCTTTCTCTCTCTCTTCTAGGCCTAACCTCCATAGGGGACCCAAGGGATCACATTTCTCACAAACTGGCCATAAAAAAATTGTTCTCCTAGCTTCTATTGCGTTGTTTTGTCTCCTAGGAGCCCTCCAAATTTAAAGCCATTTCGACAGTGGGATCTTGAGATTTTTCAAGCCCTAGCTTCGAGGTTGATTCTTGCCCTTTGTTTCCTATGGATAATGACCTAATTGGGGTTATTGCATCAAATTCAAAGAAAATTCTCCTTCAATCCTTTTCTCCCCCTCAATTAAATCAAGCACACCCTTGGTTGATCAATTCCATCCCCTTGACCTAATTTTGGGTCCACTTGGTCCCGCAACCTTTTGAAGATAATTCCACAAAGACAACTTGGAATCCAAGTTTCCACAAGGATTCTAGGGTCTAGGAATCTCCTTGACAAGTCATATACTCAAACCCTAGCCCTCAAAATTCTCCAAAGCCCTTCCTTGTGATCCTTTCATCTTGCTTTCCAAGCAAGCTAGCCATATATTTGAGCCTCTCTTGTGAATAGGCTTTTAGTATCACTTTTTCATCCCATCATTGATTCATTCATCTTCTTGATCCTTATTATACTGGGTCTTCTCCCATCAATGAAAGTCTGTAAAGTGTAGGGAGCCTTAGCTGAGGTGACAGTGGGCTGTTGCTCCATTGTTGCCCTTGACCTAGTAGTTGTGTTATAGGATCCCCTCCTAAGACCCCTAGTTTGAGCGGTAACAATCCTCATAGACAAATAAGATAAAAACAACTAAAAATGTACTTTCTTTCCTTTTATGTAAGGAGAGGGTTCCAGTTGTGAAAATTCTACTACAGTGTATTGGTTGATTTCCTCCTACTTGATTTAAGTTATTTCCAGAAATTAGATTCAGAAAATACCGAAAATAAACACAACTACAACCTACACATGCAGATCATTTTTGGAGTAATTCACTCATGCAACAAAGTGACACATGGATTTTTGGACACGAGTCCCTGGAAAAACCCAAAGCAAGAAAACTAGTTCAATAGATATGAGGGTTTTATTATTAAGTAGTTTTGAGTACAACAAATATGGGTTCCAACCTTGGAAAAATCGACAGAGAATAAAAGATATAAAATCTGCAACTAACCTGAAGATCTAGTGCCAAATATCTGACTGATCCACACCCTCAAACGAGATTTACAGGACTCAACCCGGATTTGACCCTAGAAACCCTTAGCGCTGCTTCTGAAGCCCCAACGTTGCCCTGGAGAGACTGCGTCAGCCTTTGCGTGGCTCTAAGAGGGCCTGCGTCACCTTATGAGGGTCTACGTTGTCCCTTCGTTGCGTTTGCTTGGCCAGCGTGGCCCTAGCTGCCTCTGCGTCGTCTCTGTACTGTCCCTGCTGCTCTGCGTGGCTCTAAAACCACTCTGCGCTGTCCTTGTGGCTGCTCCTCTTGCCTCTTACTGTTTCTTGGCCCTGAAATCATAACATTCCCTTGGCCAATACTACCCCTCACTGCAGGAAATTCCACTGGAAATTCTTTAGCCAACCCACCCTAGAATTTCAGATTTATTCCTCAGTTCTACAGAAATTGTGTGTCTTCAACTGACCCTCAAGCCTTTCTCTTATACTTTTTTGTTGAACCCTTCAACGATCGAGATTAAATCATCCATGAACGACTGAGATTAAAAGACTGCTTGATCCATGTGACTTAAGACAATTTCAGCACATGTGTTAATTAACTCACTTTAATTATATTATTTTCCTGAGTTAGACTTAGGAAATCCATTAAAAATAATTAATTATTTGAATAACTTGAACACTACTTGAAATTTCTCAATTCCATTTCTGGGTCTTGTAGATCAAGTGTACTCTAGTCCCTCCACAAAATTTGGGATCTAGAGCACATCTGATGCTACTCGAAATACACAAAATCTCAACACCAATATCCTCAACTTTTCTTTTCTTCTCTATATAATGGTTAACCCTCCTAAACCCTAACTTTTGTTGAACCTACAACATTATAGTTTGGGTAATTAAGGAGGTTTAATTTGGATTTTGTGAACAACCAAAATATGAAGGAAAAAATATTGTGGAGCACAAGAAGAGATGAGAAAATTTTGTTAATGTCCAAAAATGACCAAGGAACAATTCAATGTGACAAGAAAATATGGTAAATCAACTTTGGACTATATATATATATATATAATCTACCTTCTATTATTAACCTATAATTTCATAGAAAAAATATACATTTAATTAATATCTATTGTTAACTATATGTAACTTCTAACATATGTAACTCATAATAAATATCTGTAACCTAAAATTATTAAAAATCATGAAATACCCCTAATTGTGGTCTATAAGCGGTGACGTATACGGTGTGACTGTGAGTAGCGGCTAGTGGCAACAATTGCTAATACTAAACCGAAGTTAGTTTACTAATCCAAAGTCAGTTTTAGAGGTAAGAACCTCATCATACTTGATCCCAGATCAAGGTGTTGGACACGTGCCATCCTAGACATAGAGAGTACGACAATCTCCGATGCGTCCGTCGGTCTTGCTATTGGTCTCTATCCACATTTCCTACCTCATTGGCCAAATGAGAGGTACTTCCCATTGTTGGAAATACTGAGAGGGGGGTGAATCAGTATTTCTTTTCAATTGTTAATTTTACCAGTTAGATCACCTATATTTAGAACACAAAATGAACAATAAGAATAAATGCTTTTATTAATTTCTTCTTTACAATAAATCAAGTACAATATATGTAGGGCTCCAACCCTAGATGAAGACACCAATCTTCAATCTCCCAGGCTCCAACCTGTATTTGCCAAGCACCGACTTGGACTTCCAAGGCTCCAACCTTGTCAATTCTGAGGCACCAACCTTAAGGGCTCCAACCCTATATCTGGTACAGGCTCCAACCTGGTCTCTTGAGGACTCCTATCCTCTAGGGCTCCAACCCTATCTTCCAAGGCACCAACCTTGTCAATTCTGAGGCACCAACCTCAAGGGCTCCAACCCTATCTTCCAAGGCACCAACCTTGTCTCTATGAGGCTCCAACCTCCTGCTTCATTTCATCAAGATATATTTGGTTATACTTACGGCTCCCAATGTCTTCTTCAACGAGCCCTGTCAATCTTCACTTAGTCTTCATTGTTGTCTCCACATTACGTCATCAATGACAACCTTGATCTTTTCACATGAAGGTGTCTCCACTGTCCTTCATGATACACAATCAAGGATCTCTAAGGCCACCTCATGATGGCCAATGCATCATGCTCTCCAAGGATGCCTCCAAGTAGCTTCTGCAAATAGATCTCCAATAATGCTTTCCTAAGCTGTCTTCACAATATCTTCAACAAGCTTCTTGATGTTGGCTTCAAAGGATGTTCTCCTATACTCCTTCAGAAGTTCTTCACTTCAACCAGGCTACTTCAACAATGCTTGTTCCAACAAGATGTTCTCAACACAAATGCCTTGGTAATGCTTTAATACTGCTGCTACACAAGTTCTTAAAAGAGGTTGCTTCCTGGTCTTTAATAAGTTCCTCAACAATGTCACCAAGTTTTCAAAATGCCTCCAATGGTGTTTCAATTCTGTTGCTTCAAGGTTTGCCTTCAGGAATACCCATTTAGCAAATAAGAGTTCAAAAGTGCTTCAATTATCCTTCAGCCAAACTTCAATTAAGGTTAAGTATTTGTCCACAGGTTCAAACTGCAATAGGATAATGAGAGTCTGTGTCACAAGTGCAAACGATTATCAAACCAGATCTCAAGTCATAGCTCCACAATTTCTGCAATAGATACACAGGAATAAAGTCTGAAAATAAGGCCAAGTTACAGGCCTGATTATGTTACAGAGGAGCTGAATTGCAGGTCTACACCTGTTCTCAGGAGGCCGAAATTTGCTGGTCTTTACAGGCCTATTTCAGGCTGAGATCAAACCAAAAATTGTATTTCCACAAGTCTGAAAAGAGTATCACCACAGCTCCAAAAGGTGGTTACCACAGATCTGTTTTTAATCCTTAGTAATTAACCTCCATAGATCTAATGAGAAGTGTCATCATAGGTTCCAAGATATATGCTATTATAGGTTGGAAATATGTGCCATCACAAATCTATTGTATTCATAATAATATACCTTCAAAATGTTTCCACGGGACTGAGAAACAATCTGCACAAGATCAGAGCTTCAATAGAATTTTCCCAAAAATGCCCACGCAATGATCTCCTTTTATTCTCCTCGACCTCTTCTTTTTCTGTGTTTCTTATTTGTATTTCTCACCGAAATTTATGCCTGGAATGATAAGTTTAGACGTCAATATACACTAGGTTTCGAACTTTAATGAAGAGACACGTCTCTTGGCCATGAGGCATGAACCTACACAAGTCGGCTTAGGTCGGCTCACTTGACAGAAATTTACCTTAAACTTGAAAATCAATAACTTTCAAACCGCTTGGAGTTTCGGGCTGAGTAATAGCTCGTTGGAAAGGCAAAATTATGCTCTTCAAGATGGTGTAGGTTTCATTAAGGAATTTTGCCTCTAAGGTAGCAAAATATATTTTTTAATGTGACTGATTATTTATGAGTGCAGAAATGGAGGCAGGGAAGAATGCCTTTGAGTGTAGAGCCTCATGGTTTGATTTCTTCGTTGATTGTCTTCATAATCATGCCTTAGCCTTCTTCAACATAGGGTCACCATCATCATGTCCTTGCCTTCTTCAACATATGGTCATTAGGTCAGTTGTCCTTAAGATAGGGCAGAGATATTGCATCTACCAAATGCAACATCATTATGTACTTTTCATCATAAGGACATCGAGCTTCACACCATTGGAGATTTGTCATATCATCATCAAATTATCGGAGGTAGAACATGTAATCATATAGTGTTATCATCATGATCATTGGAGGTAGGACATATCATCGTGTGTATGTCTTATAGTCCTTCATCAAGTGCAGTGATATGGTAGTCTTCCATTATGATCATCAAGATACATGATTGACACTTCATTTGTGTCTTGACATCTTAAACAAGAGTTGTAATCACTTGTAATCATCCTCTGGCATCTCCAAGAATATTTGCCATCCCGGTCACTGACATCATCAATGACAACCTAGATTAACACCCATGAGTCCGAAACTCCATGGGTAGGATGCGTGCGAGGCATAGATTAAGAGAGGTGAACCAACTCAATATCATAACGGTGGGATAGAAACACCACAAGGTTTGGCAAGCCTAGCCCCGTGAGTGCTTATAGCTCCAAGAAGCTATCCCTAAGACCCCTGGAGCTCCCAGAGCTCATGGTCCAACTCAAGCAGGACCCTCAGAATAGGGTCTTTCCACGATTCCAAGCTTCTCACATAAGGTGAGGAACTTGACCTTCTCTAGGGGCTTTGTGAGAATATTCGTGACTTGCTCATTAGTTCCTATATGATCGAGCCTTACAATGCCTCGCTGTACCATATCTCGGATAAAGTGGTACCTGATATCAATATCCTTGGATCGATCGTGGAACACTGGATTCTCATAAAGATGAATCCCCCTCTGGTTATCACAAAGGATAACGGTGGTATCTAGCACATGCCCGAACAACTCACTGAAGAGCTTTCGCAACCAAACAGCTTCACAACATGCCATACTCGCTGCAATGTATTCGGCCTCAGCGGTGCTCAAAGTCATCGACTTCTGCTTCCTGCTCATCCAAGATATCGAAGCAGAACCCAAGCTGAAGCAACATCCCAATGTGCTCTTTTTACATTGTTTTAAAATTTGGTTACCGGAGGACAGGTGGTTCCCTAAGGCTTTCATCTTTGGCTTAGGGAAAAGTGTCCAAAAGAATTTAATTTTTCTCCTAAAGTGACTTTATAAAGTTATAAAGTAAAATCTAATTTAAAAATGATTTTAAGTGATAAAGTTACTAAAGTCTAATTTTAAAGTGACTTTAATAAAGTTAATGTAAAATTAGAAAGGAAAAGTGACTTTGGAAATAAATGACTAAGTGGGTCTTTATTAAAGTGGGGTGAATTAAAAAATAGAAAGTGAGATTTAAAAGAGCATTTAATCTCAGCCCTAGATCTAAAGCTATTTCAGCCATTGGATTTGGGGATAACCCAAAAGTCACTTAGAGTTCTAGTAAAGGAGGAAAAGGAGAGAAAAGATCATTCATTCATTAATTCTTTCATTAGTAGATTGAGAGAAGGAGAAGGAGAACGCTGAAGAGAATTTTCTGAGTAGTGAGAAGAAGGAGGGCAACAACACTAACTTTTAGCAAATCCGTACAGCAGGGTTGAGCACGAAGTTCGAGGCAAGTGGGCACGAATTTCGAGGAGAGAAAACTGCAGATTTTGAGAGAGGCCGTACAGCCATTCTGGCACTATTTTCGAGGCTGTTTGTACAATTTTGAAGGTTGTAATTTCTGTTGTAATTTTCTATTTTGTGGGCACAGAAACCGAGTTGGAGTTTGGCACTGTTTTCGAGATAAGTTCTGTTTCGAAGTTGTTGTAATTTTTTTCTGTGTAAATTTCTGCATCACTGTAAAATCAATATTCAGAAAATAAAGAGAAGCTTTCGAACTTGTTTTCCCCAAGAGTTGTAGGGGGTTTTTCCATGGTCATGTTGACCAAAAAACACTGTGTTAAAATGTTTTGTGTGGTTGTTTTAGTCTTCTGATTTTTATTTCTGCAATTTCCAGCACTGTGAAAATTTTCTAAAATTTGTGTTTTTAGAAAATATTTATTTTCCAGCTTGTTGAATGTAAGGTTATGGGAAAGGGCATTTAACTAATTGGAGAAATAAGGTGAAACTGAAAACCGGGGTGGGAAAATAGAAATCTCTACATCTCAAACTCCCGACAGTGTATCTCAGCCCATGGTTGATTGTGCCCAGAAGATATCTCAATAGATTCTTGGCACCAATCCAGTGAATGTGATGAGGATCAACCATATGTTGACTCAAAGTGTTCACTGCAAAAAATATGTCTGGACGGGAGTTCACTAAGAACATCAGGGCCCCCACGAGTTGTTGATACTTGGTAGGATTTGCTAGCACGGGCTAGGCAAGCCCATCAACGTTTCCACTCAACTTTTTAAAGTTGAGTTCCATCGGTGTTGACACAGACTTACAGTCCACCATACCAAATCTCTCTAGCAGCTTCATGACATTTTTCCTTGAGAAAGGAAAATCTCGCTTGACCTCTGCCAGACCTCCAAGCCTAAGAAGTAATGCATCAGTTCTAGGTCTTTCATCTCAAACTCGGAAGCTAGCTTCCTCTTACACTGATGAATGAGAGGGTCAACACCTGTCAGGAAGAGATCGTCCATATAGAGAACCAAAATGAGAGGCCTTTCGCTATCAACCTTAAAATAAAGGTTCCGATAAACATTACTTCGAGTGAAGGCCAACTTCATCAAGTAGCTATCTATCCTTGTACCAAGCCTCGGGGGCTTGCTTCAAACCATAGAGGGATTTCTTCAACCTGCATACATGGGTGTCTCTATCTTGGACTTCGAACCCCAGAGGTTGCTCCACATACACCTCTTCCTTTATAGATCCATGTAGAAAAGCGGTCTTCACATCCATCTGATGTAGTCTCCATCCTTGTGTAGCAGCAAGGGAAATAATAGATCGGATGGTGGTAGAGCAAGCCACAGGTGCAAATATATCATCATAATCTATACCTTCTTTTCGAGAGAAGCCTCAGGCAACAAATCTTCCCTTGTACTTTTCAGCACTTCCATCAGATCCATGCTTGATCTTATAGAGCCATTTTGAGGGGACAACGGATTTGTCCTCCAGTCTTGGGACCACTACCCAGACATCATTCTTCATAATGTACTCATTTTCTTCGTGCATAGCATCCTTTCAAACTTGATGCTTTACGGCTTCTTCAAATGTTCCAGGCTCAGATTGTACTATCGTACTCATGGTTGCTAGATACCCTTGGTATCTCTTCGACTTTTGGCTTTCACGGAATGTCCCCCTTGGGGCAATATGTCTCTCGGCATCTTCGAGAGTATCCTTAAGCCATGAGGGTCTTCTCTTATTTGAAGGAGGTGGATCAATGGGATCCATAGGTCGTTCAACATCGGGCATCAGGTTCTCTGCTTCTTCATCTTCTTTGTCTTTCTTGGAGCTAGGAAGATTTCTTACTTTCTTGAGGGTAATATCTTCATCGAAAGTGACATCGTGGCATATCTCCACTTCTCTTTGACTAGGCACATAGATTCTATATGCCTTCGAAGTTTCATTGTAGCCAACAAACATTCCCTTCTTTCCAGAAGCATCGAACTTGCTTCTCTTTTCTTTTGGCACATGTAAGTAAATAGGACAACCAAAAACTCTAAAATGAGAAACATCAGGTTTCTTACCAGAGAAGACTTCTTCGAGAGTTTTGGAGTCCAAAGTGGAATGTGGGAATCTATTTTGAACATACACAGCAGTGTTCGCAGCTTCTCTCCATAGAAACTTCGGAAGACCTTGGTCACATAGCATGGCGTGCGCAACTTCCACAATGGTCCTGTTCTTTCTTTCAGCAACACCATTTTGTTCAGGAGTGCACGCAGTTGTGGTCTCCCTCTTAATGCCAACTTTACAAAAGTCATTAAACTCATTTGACTCATACTCGGTCCCATTCTCAGTCCTCAAAACTTTGATTTTCTTCTCGGTTTGTTTTCCCACCAAGGCCTTAAAGGTACGGAACCATTTGAATGCTTCGTCCTTCTTCTTCAAAAAATATATCCAGGTCTTGTGGGTGAAGTCATCTGTAAAAGTCATGTAATAGGAACATCCTCCCAAGGATGTCACAGGCAGCATACCAAATAAGGCAGAATGTATCAATTGCAAGATATCAGTCTTGAGGGGAATGGTCCCCTTGTATGCTTCCCTTTGGCACAACCCTGACATATACCTTCATGATCATCTCTAAATTCGAGCATCCCTCTCACCACCTTCCTTGCTTCAGGAAGGGCTGTGTAATGAAGGTGTGCAAACCTCTGGTGCCATAACTCTGTTTGAAGCACTGTATCACATGTCATAGCCCCCAATGGACTTCCTCCAACCTGGTAGAGTGTATCAAGTCTAAAACCAATAGAAAGAGCTTCCTTGAAGTTCTTCTTCCAGATAAGTACCTTTCCATCAATGAATGCCACCTTGAACCCTTTGTCTTCCGTTGCCGAAATGGACACAAGGTTCTTCTTCAAATCAGGTACATACAACACATCTTGTAATCAGATGACTTGACCTTGAGATAAATGGAGGGTCATAGTCCCCATCCCTTTCACGTGATAGGTGGCATTATCTCCAAGGATAATTTCCAAATTAGTATCCTTCTCAGCCAAATCAAAAAGGACTTCTTTATAACTAGTGAGGTGCCTTGAAGCACCACTATCAATTAACCAGACATCCAAGGTGTTGGGTGGAGATGCAGCAGAGAGGGCAAATATAAGAATAAAATCATTTCTCTTATTATCAACAACATTAGACTCATCGTACCTGGAATTTCTTGACCTCTTGAAAGGTTGCCCATTTACATTATGATTAGAGGGTGCCTTCCTTTTTCCTTGGAACCTGTTGTTCCTGCCATTCCTTCTCGAGTTGTTGTTGTCATCATCCCTGGGAGAGTCCTTTCTATAGGGCACTCTTTTGCATAGTAACCAGTCTTGTTACAAGTGTAACATCTTCCCTTCCTCCCTTTGGATCTCGCTCTACCATGGTTTTGATTTCTCGGGCCACCATGGGTCTTCTTCTTTGCATGATCGACGAAGGCAGTAGGGTCACGTCCATTACCATTAGAGGCATACTCCATCATTCTTGTTTTCTCTTGAGTGCATCTCGTCAATATTTCTTCAAAATCGGGAATCACATTAATATTGAGAATAGTGGTATTGAATACATGCCAATCACGGGGGAGACCTCCAAGTGCAATAAGAACCATCTCTCGATCAAATATTGCTTCCCCAATAGCTAGGAGGTTATTCCCGATTTCAGTGAGCCTCATAAAATAGTATTGAATAGATTCATCCTTACCTTTCTTGATATTCTTCAATTGATTCTTGAAAAAGAGGATTTGATTAGCATTGCTAGCCCTGAACATGCTCACTAGCTTATCATACATCTCCTTAGATGTCTTCAGCTTAGAAATGTAAGCAACCAAGTGCTTATGAATAGAATCTCGGATAATCATCTTTGCTTTGATTTCCCCTTTTCTATACTTCGTCTTCGTGGCAGCAGTTGCATTTGATGGAGGCTCTTGAATATACCCCTGTACATAGTCCATGACATCTTGATCTTCTAGCGCCAAATCCAAGGACATCTTCCATGCATGATAATCAGACTTATCAGTCAATTTATCATCAACTTTGAAACCCTTGTAGGTTGAGGAGGCCATTTCTCCTGGATAGAATTTCTTCCTTCAGAGATAGCTTCTAACACCAGCGTGGACTCTTGGACTTTGTCTTCACCTCAACTCTGATTCCATGTTAAATTTAGATAACAATGGTGTTCTATGCTTGATGCACTTTTACTTCAATCTTTCATAGGCCCAATACAAGATAGCAATCACATAAACTAGAAAGTAAAATGCTGATAAAACACAATAATAGATCAATAGAAGACAAGCCAAATATAGATCAGATCTACAATTCTTTATGTCCAGCAAAGATATGAGATATTGATGCGTTACAACGGTCAGCAGGATGCTTCAACTAGCAAAGTATTTCTCGGTCAGCCAACACTTCTATGAGTGACACCCATAACCCTCAAAGACAGCTCATCACAAGTCAATGGAAGTCAAACCAGGGACAACGCAAAAAGTCAACGCAGGCAACTTCATAAAAGTCAATGCAACAAACTAGGGCTTCAGTGAAACAGCCTGGAATTCCTCAATTTTAGTGCCCAATTGTATGGCCTTCTAACATTGGAATTCCTGTAGAAGATTGAGGTCAAACGACCAAGGGTTGACCACGATCAACGTTGGTCAACACTGCAGCGGAAAAAGTCCTAAACAGATCAGCGTAGAAAACAATAGCAAGCCCCAAACTGATCAACACAGAAAACAGCAGCTTCACTCCACACATGTGAGAAGAAAAAGACCTCCAAAGGCTATCGAACCAATCAGATCACAAAGAGAGAATGTGTGATGAGATGATGAGAAAATGACCTCCAAGTCTCTCCAATTTATATCCATTAGTGAGGGTGTGTGACACATCTATTAGGCACGTGAGCCTACATTACAAATCTGGCCAACCTTGCACATGTGGAAAATAAATTCAAAATAAATATTCTGCTCACCCAAACAAGATGATCTTTATATCAATCTTGCACCTCTCCGAAAGAGGAATCCAACAAAAATATGACCATCGTCATATGAGCAATGCAACATGGAGTTTGGACCTAGTTGCCCAAAATTAACACCAAACCCTAGACCAAGGCTCCCACCAAAACCAAATCAACCAACCTATCTGCAAGACAAAATCCCCAAGCGTAGCGAAACAAGATCTCTTCAAGATGAGGGCTCTTCCAGCCTTTCACACTAGCTAAAGCAGCCTGAAATACCTCTTGCAACTTTGGACTTGAGGTAACCCTAGAAACCCCTAGGGTACTTGCATATGTGACCAGAAAAAGACATATTTCAGACTTCCAATATTTTCTGAGGCTTCTTCCTTGCTTCACTATCCTTCTCCTTGCTTTTCAAGGCCTTCGCACCCTTCTTCTAACTTCAGATCGAATCCAAGAGATGTAAATTTGTGTTTGTCAAATAGGTCTCCTTTTTATAGCCTTCCAAGAGGCTCAAATAGCCCTCTCTAGGCCTACATCTCCTTGGCTGGTTGACTTGGTCTTGGGAACCTTCTAGAAAATAACTTTCCTTTTCTTGATACAAGTGCCTGAAAGGATCTTTTACAATATGACAAAGACTCTTGACTCATGACAAACCTTAGGAGCATTCAATAGATCCTTGACCTAGTGAGAAATAAATTGAGCATGAAACCCAGGCTTTACAAATAATTTTTCTTTGTTCTTTACATCATTTTCTTTCTTCTTTTGATAGATACATAAGAATTACGTCAAGGCAAGAGCCAAATGATAATTATGAAGACCGAAATTAATTACATTCTTCAACACTCAGCAAGTTGCCACTTGTCCTGAAGGATTCAACCTTCAGCTCACCATGGCGGGCCACGTTTCACAATTTTCAAACTGGATCCACCTGTGCTTGATATCAATACAAAATATCCTGCAATACAATCTCTGGTCAATCAAATCTGTTTCTGCTTAATCTGTACATCAATCCCTAGGTTCAATAAAATCCACTTTTGCAATAAATCTCTGATCAACAAACAATTCTGCTTATTAGACCATCAAACCCTGTGATATGCATCAATGCATTTAATGACATCAAATCATACTCTCTGCAATAGTCAAATCAACTGATGGAACATCATAATAATCATCGATTCACTGTTTACATAATCAGTCTCTATAACCTGTGCATCCAATAGAAAACCCTAAATTTATCTGATCAAACCTTGGTGGCCAATCAAGCCTTATCAGACCAGCTTATTCATCGACATCAATAATTAGCAGCAGCGAAATTTTTGTCAGTAACAAGCAATACTCAATTACAACAAATGTCCATCATGTAAACCTTCACACAGCTCGTAACTCCACCATCCTCTAACAATCCATGATATTGATGACAATAAACATCAAGCACTGGCAATAAACATGTATGAGATCAAACCCTAACTTATCATACTGATAGCAGCATCATACATTCAAGCTCATCAACAATACATATTAATAAGTCACCTGACACGAGGATTCGGGATTCGATGGACACGTGGATTTGAGAATCGGATTCGGGACATGGTGACCCCCGGAACAGGACACGTCCGGATACGTTATATATTATTTTATTAAAATATATATATATATATATATATATATTAAAAATTAGATATTTTTTACACAAATTCATACAAATTCATTGATTCAAACATAGATTTAAGATCTTAGATACTCATGTTGCAATAAATACAAATATGGTGATTTCCAATTTATTGTCAGACAGCTATAATTCATCACTGGGCTGCCTATATGAGGTGAAATTTGGACTTCTGTTTGCTATTTTGTTTTCCTCTGTTTAGGGATTTTGAGCAAAGGAGGTTTTCGATAGACTTCCACTGATTTTTACTACAGGCAAACAAGGATTTCCATCTCCATAAAAAATCTGTTGTTCCCTGAACCAGAGTTATGGCACAATCTTCCATCAAATCATTTTTCAAAAAATAGGAGAAGGAAGAAGCAAATAGGGCTGTAGGCATATGTTTCCTAATGAGTGACATATCGGTTAGCATTGCTAAGAACAATTGCTTCTACTAGAACTGAACGTTTGTTGTAGTTGTTGTTGGCCCAGCATATAAAGGCTCTTGTTATCATGTCTTGAGGGGGAAAATCCTTCAAAAGGAAATTCTTGATGTTAATACCGTATTGGAAAGACCATAAAAATTCATGGGAAAATTAGACATCAAAAAGTCATGGAAAATTGAAAATCCTGACCCTTGCTCCTTGCTCACTTCACAAACAAACAACTGTGAGAAAGAATGGTCGAAACCCCACTATTGTAATTTAACCAACGCACTTTTTCGCTGTTCGAATCCGGCTGTACAGGATTCGATCGTGTCCATACAGGACACAATCGAGATTCGACGTGTCCTGTACAGACACGATCGAATCTGGCGAAAAGGGTACAAATCTGTACGTATCGTGTCCGATACGATGGATTTGGGACTCGTGGGCCCCACCCTACGAATCTGGTTTCTTAGCATATTATGAAGCTGTCAAGACCTAGCAGCTACTTCTTCCATTTATAAACCCTAGTGGCAAACTTTCCACCACAAATTAATGACTGCTCACTGTCGCACAACAGCATCACATGGCAACATTCAAACTCTCAAAACATATTTGTCACAGCCCTCAACATATATGGCATCAATGATAACAAATCAATCACTTTCCCTTCAATTCTTTCCCAATGCAATTACAACAATATCTCTCTGTGCTCTTGGACATCAAACCCCTGCATCAAGCACACATGAAAATAATCTCTGCGCTTCATCAACATAAACATGAGAATTAAAGCTCAGGCTCTTTCTACATTCACTGCAAAATTCTTTAGACACACTGTTCATTACTTTAGACAAAGGGTAAAACAGTCAAATAGGAGCTATCCTCCAATGCTGCACCAAAAGCACTGATCTCTGCATACTGTTCTCAAATATCTGTGCTGAAACGTGTACTTGGTCAAGTCCACAGGGGTCTCTAAACCCTGCAAAAGTTTGTTCTCCAAGTTGTGACAAACTCACAAGTTTATTGCATCCATAGCCAAACAATTATAATCAAAACAAAAACTTTGCCAAGGCACTGATTTATGTGCACAACAATTTCAGACGGACAATTCTATGTGTTATGAAGACACTGCCAAACCTCTGTCACTGTGAATCATTCTCCAATACAACATCAGCAAATAAGGTCACAAGAACAGAACAATACATTTTGTAATCGATCAAATATTTTCTAATCTCAATACGAAGCAACTCTGTTCCTACTGTGTCTCAAAGCTCAGTGAGTTCATCAAGTAGAGAACCTAGATCCCTGCAAAAGAGATTTAGCAAGCGAATATTCTCTGTGGATAACTTTGTCAATACGCTGTGCCAGTGTTGATAGTATCTGTATCTGCAAAATATCGGCGAGGGTCCAGAAAACATCTTATTGGCAATATTGTTAAGCATAAAAAATGCATAATATATTCATTTTTTTTCAGATTTTTAAACATATAAAGCAATAACAACATGAAATAAACACATTGACACATAAATATGAAGAAAGCACTGATATATATGATGTAGTGGATGTAAAATAAAAATTATATATCAAAGGCGATACCAATTTTTGCTGATCCCTGATAAATGTCCAATCAAAGGGTCAAATGTGGTGAACCAATACAAAATAACATCACATATATAAAAGTATCTCATCATCATGAGTTATATGTAGCAAAGCTGCAAAACAATAAAAATAGCAACTATCTATCTGAGATCAGTTCCCTCTCCCTAGCAACTATCTTTCCGTCTTTCGTCAATTGCTTCAAGAGTTTTTTGTATAATTTTCGCACTAAAAACTGTACAAGGTATAACATCATGTCCAGGTAGTCTAGCCAGATGTTATTTCAATCGTGTAACCCCTCCTGCCATCTTGGTCCCACACAATTTTCATGATAGATGTGCCCGATTTGTCCCACCATCAAGCTCCCCATATTCCCAAAATGGGTCCAAGGATTTTGGCATATTTGCAGTGAACTAATTCAAATTTCAAACCTAGGGCACTAAAAACAAAAAAAATGGCATTAAACACCCATACACAAAAATGGCAATAATTGGGTGCATAAGAAGGTTAAAAAAAAATGAAGCTTGTTGTCCAAATATGGAGAAAACCCTTGCATTGGCTCATGGGCATGAAAATCATAGCAAATGTAAAAAAAAACAAAGAAACAAAATCTGGGTAGGCAAAGAGGCAAGCAAGTATAACCCTAAATCTATGAAGAAAATCATTAACATAGGGGTTTTTAAGAACATACATATTAATGGAAGAAATGAAGTTTGTCTCACTGTTCTTCAATCTTTGATCAACAAAAAATTCTTAGTTGATGGTGATAATAGCTGTTTGATCCTCAATTTCTCCTTGACAACCAGCACAAAGCCCTTCCCCTTCCGTCTCCAAGCCTCACAAATGAAAATGACAAAAAAAAGATCGAATTCCCTTTTCTAGCTACGGCCCAAGAGTGCCCAATGATAATATTTCCTATCGCCGCGTGATATTTTACCGAAATATTGGCGATATTTTGGAAATATCGCGGAGAAAACATATCGCGATATTTTCTCGGCAATATTCGGCTGGCCGAAAATATCACGATATTTCCGAATATCGCTGATATTTCGTTGATATTATCAACACTGCACTGTGCAATCATTGTTATTCAATCCATACATCAATTCATTCTTTTTAATATAAACTCAGAAAATAATCACAAGTGTGCTTGTTCAGTAAATAACTTACATTTGTATGTATATCGTGAAAAAGAATCTTTGATCTATGCATATACAAAGTTGACTACATAGTACAGACGACACCCTCATGAATCTGGAAATATAGTTTAGAGAAGTTTTGATAATTTCAGTATCGACAAAATATCGGCGAGGGTCCAGAAAACATCTTATCGGCAATATCGGCGAAAATATCGGAAAAATATCAACAAATATCGACAAGCATAAAAAATGCATAATATATTCATTTTTTTTCAGATTTTTAAACATATAAAGCAATAACAATATGAAATAAACACATTGACACATAAATATGAAGAAAGCACTGATATATATGATGTAGTGGATGTAAAATGAAAATGATATATCAAAGGCGATACCAAATCCTGCTGATGCTTGATAGTTGTCCAATCAAGGACTCAAATGTGGAAAACCAATACCAAATAACATCACATATATAAAAGTATCTCATCATCACGAGTTATATGTAGAAAAACTGCAAAACAAATAAAACTAGCAACTATCTATTTGAGATTAGTTCCCTCTCCCTAGCGGCTATTTTTTTTGTCTTTTTCATCAATTGCTTCAAGAGATTTTTGTATAATTCTGCTCTTGAAACTATACAAGGTATAACATCATGTCGAGGGACTCTAGCGAGATGGTATTTCAATCGTGTAACCCCTCTTGCCATTTTGGTCGCACACAATTTGCATGATAGATGTGCCCGATTTGTCCCACCATCAAGCTCCCCATACTTCCAAATGGGTCCAAGGATTTTGACATATTTGCAGTGAACTAATTCAAATTTCAAACCTAAGGCACCAAAAAAACAAAAGAATGGCATTAAAACCTATACACAAAAAATGACAATAAGGGGGTGCATAAGAAAGTTAAAAAAAAAGTGAAGCTTGCTGTCAAAATATGGAGAAAATCCTTGCATTGGCTCATGGGCATGACAATCATAGCAAATGGAAAAAAATAAAGAAACAAAATTTTGGTAGGCAAAGAGGCAAGCAAGCATAACCCTAAATCTATGAAAAAAGTCGTTAACATAGGGGTTTTTAAGAACATACCTATTAATGGAAGAAATGAAGTTTGTCTCACTGTTCTTCAATCTTTGATCAACAAAAATTTCTTAGTTGATTGTGATAATGGCTGTTTGATCTTCAATCCCTCCTTGACAACCACCACAAAGATCTTCCCCTTCCTTCTCCAAGCCTCACTAATGAAAATGACAAAAAAAAAAGATCGAATTCCCTTTTCTAGCTACGACCCAAGAGTGCCCAACGATATTTTCTATCGTCGTACGATATTTTCCTGAAATACTGGCGATATTTCTGAAATATCGTGATATTTTCTTGGCGATATTTCGGCTCGTCGAAAATATTGCGATATTTTCGAATATCTTTGGAATCTAAGCTTCTGTGATCCATAATAAAATTAGTAGAAATTCTTTCGGTAATAATCACATGCAAAAGAACGTGGTCGACGCGTTTCGAACCAACCAGTGTGGTTCATCATCAGGACTATGAGAGATCAGATCCAGACATTATCAACACTGGTTTAGAGTGTGCAATCAGTCCAAGCAAGAAAGAAGTAAAAACTTATATGCACACCACAGAAAACCATACCTTCAGAGTCTTGTTGGATCATTGAATGTATAATTCACTCTAACATTTGCGCAATGGTGTATTTGAACACATCCTTGTTTAACATTTAGATCAATGCAAAAACTGGCTGATCCATTTGCACTTGTTCTAGAGCAATGTGAAATAAATTGAAACACTTGTGAAGAATGTGGTGCAAGAGCCAACAGTTCACATGAAATGCACATCGACTTTATGATTCACAGAGAAACAACAAACAATATAGTCTATACACTAGATCGACATTACACGGGCTTCTCTGCACAATGTTACACCATACGACAGATTGGAGATGTAAAATTTTTGACATATCAGATCTCATGCTGTTGTATCAACAGATTGTCAATTTCCTCATCGCACCAGGTTACACACATAGAGTCAACCATAAGTTTCACCAGATGTGAATTTGATCTCCAATAATGCCATACCAAATTCACGCCTCCATTGCATGAAAACAAAATGCATTGTTGCCCTAGTATCAGTGTTTGAGAGATGAGTGTGCAAGATAATACACTTTTGAAGGAATCCGAGCCTCAAAATGTCTAGTTAGAGGGTCAAAACATTGTCAGGAATGAGAGCGAAGTAGTTCACAGAAGCCCTATTCAATTTGCTCCACAAACCCAGCGAAAAACCAAAACCCAAAAAATAAACATTAAGCCCATATTATCTCCCAAACTTCAACCTTTTTCACAACTGCATATAGAAGATAGATATACCTTGGTTTGAAATCATGTTCTTGATGGATAGAATCAAGCTCCTTTAAATAGAAATGGAAGGGGCTTCTAGAGGGGTCAACTTTCCTAGTAGGTCATGGAGCCAACCTAAAAAAATTTTCTTAAATTAAAATTTTCAAACTTAAGATTTGGAGCCAAAATTTACATGAGGCTGACTTGTCATGGGAGGGAATTATTTAATTTTGACTTTGACTTGAACCCGAGACCCTGTTGAGAATTCAATAAGGGAATGAATATGTTAATTCTCTTTAACTTGATAACTGTTTGTGTTTCTTTTTTCCTTATTAGCTTTGTTCCTTATTATTATAATGTGAAATACATCAAACAACTACCAAAACAACAAGAACAGTGACACAGTATATATAGGCTGCAAGCTAGGCTCAAAACCTTAAACCTCTTCTCTTCTTATAGATCCTTCAATTGACGAATATCATGACCTTGTGACTCAGAAAAAGACCCTCCAAGATCAAGATCAACCACTAACTCAGCTTCTTGCTGCTAGAACTTCGACCTCCTATTGCAGATCTAAAATATTGTCTGCTCGACAATTACTGCAATTGCGGCTGCCACACTAGAAGACTTTGATCTTCTTCTTTAGAGCCTCTTCTTCTCTTCGCTTGCCTTTCCTTGATACATAGGGCTAGAGAGATAACCTAAGTGACCTTCACTTGACTTCTTTTCTCTCTTCCTTCAAGATCGAATCAGATATAACCCTTGCGCAGGAACCCTAGCTTGAACTTGCACGTAGGAGAGAGAACTAGCCCAAACACTTCGACTTCCTTCGATCTCTTCTTTTTTACCTTCTTCATATAGAATGAGAGATGAGTGAGCGATCCTTTGGAGGATGAGTTCCTCTATTTATATAGGCCTCTTCAAGGGATAGACACAGCTCTTCACTTAGGCCGATGTGATAGCTTCTATATAGGCCTCTTCAAGGAATAGACATGGCTCTTCACTTAGGCCGACTTGATAGCTTCTAGGATGACTTGATCTTGGAGGGCATTTCGACACTTTAAAGACAAAAATAATTTTTCTTTACAAGATACAATGTGCCCATCGAGGTCTTCAAAATATGACAATGACTCTCAAACCCAGAAGCACACAATGGTTGCTTGACCTATAAAATAAAAGAACTTGAGCATGAAACCCATGCTCCAATAATAATAATTTCTTTTCATTTTTATAATTTACAAGAATATGTTTCATATTATGAAGACCGAACCTAGTTACACATTTTTCAACACTCCCTCTTAACTAGGGAGGTATTCATAAGAGCTACATGGTCATTCTCAATCTGAAGAGATCTCATAAAAAGAGTCGGATTGGTAACCCATCAGTTTAGTAACATAGCAAGGCCTTGACTAACTGTTAAAATTTGGGTACCAGAGGACAAGTGGTTCCCTAAGGCTTTGATCTTTGGCCTAGGGAAAAGTGTCCAAATGTATTTAACTTTTTCTCCTAAAGTGACTTTATAAGTGGTAAAGTCAAATCTAATTTAAAAGTGACTTTATAAGTGATAAAGTTACAAAGTCTAATTTTAAAGTGACTTTATTAAAGTCAATGTGAAATTAGAAAGTGAAAAAGTGACGATGGAAATAAAAGGCTAAGTGAGTCTTTATTTAAGTGGGGTGAATTGAAAAATAGAAAGTGAGAAATAAATGCACATTTAATCTAGCCCTAGATCTAAAGCTATCTCAGCCATTAGATTTAGGGATTCCCCAGAAGTCACTTGGGGTTAGGTTAAAGGAGGAAAAAAAGAGAAAAGGTCATTCAGTATTTCATGAACAGATTGAGAGAGAAGGAGAAGAAAGCAAGAAGAAATTTCTAAGCAGAGAAGAAAGAGAAACAGTACCTTGGCACATTTACCAAGGCAACTCTATTTCAGCAAATCCGTACAACAAAGTAGCATAATTTTCAAGGCAAGTGGCGCGAAAATCGAGGAAAGGAAGAACAATATTTATTGCAGCAGTCTAGCACAGATTTCGAGGTCCGTACAGCAGCAAAGGAGGCACAAATTTTGTAATATTCCCTTTTTTGATGTCACCTATGACAGGGCTAGGATGGACTTCCAGAGTTAGGAGCAGACCGGTCACAGGTACAGGTTGGTGTCATCAGTGGGCCGAGGGGCTTTTTGGAGGAGTTTTGAGGAGTTTCCATGGTGTTCGGTGACATTCGCTTGATATATTCCATCATCCGAGCAGTTTGGCTTTCGTTCCGGTGCATTCCGACAACTTTCGGAAATTTGAGTTATTTCTGGGCTTAACTAAGCGGATTACGCTCAAGGTGGCATTCTAGGAGGAATTCATGATGGAACACCTTAGTGTAATAGCTCATTGTAACCGGGATGAGGATACCTACATGGTGGGATAGTTGGACACGGGTTTTAGTGACCGGAGGATGCGTGGTAGCTGATTTACCCTTTTCTGCATTAAAAAGGAATATTTTAATAAGAGGGAAAAGTACTCCGTGAATAAAATAATAATAAAATAAGGCTCTAGAAGGCTCCAAGAGTTGTATAAAAGAAAGGGAGGAGGCCATCGAGAGATATCTTTAGATCATCGCATTTTCTCGTATGAGAGGTTTGAGACGTGGTTCTCTACTTCAGCCGTATCCTCTGGATGGAAACCCTCGGTTGATTTGTGAGTGTTGGACGAAAACCCAACTCTCTTGAGGAGACTTCATTCAGAAGTTTCGTAGAGCTTCAGGGATTGGTGTGAGGATCATTCAGATCTTCAACTTGTGCTTCAGTGGGTTCAGTGATAGCTTTTGCCGTAGCCGATTTGTAGCAGTCTTCTTGCCGAGCCATCTCCATCATTGCTAGTGTCATTCATCAGTTGGGCCAAAGATCTTTCTGGGTTTTTCTCCGCTTGCTTGGCAAGCTCAGGTTTCGCTGTTCCTTTACGTTGATGTACTTTTTACCATGGATTAATAAAATGGCTTAGTGATTTTCGACATCCATTGTGTTATATGGGTTGTTGTGTGTTTATTTCCATTTATTTTGCTGCTCAAGTCTATTTTTGCATTTTTAGTTAAAATATCCCATTTGGGATATTACAGTGGTATTAGAGCAGGTGATCTTGCCAGCCTGAGGGTTTGCTTGCCAAATGGTCTGAACAACCAAATTATTACTCAGAGACATTTCGTGTTGATTGTTGCAAGCAACAAATTAATTTGTGGAATTGCCGCAGCATAATATCTGTGGGACAGAGCAAATTTGATCGACACATCCCAACCATTGAGTGAGGCCGCAGATTAAAAATCTCCGTCAATTATTTTCAAAGGGTCGAGGTTTCTATTGGTGGCAGCATGAGAAGACCGATATTCATCGGCTAATAGGGGCCGCATGATCACATTCAATGGGGGATCATCGATTCAGTAGAGGCAAAAGAAAAAAAAAAGGAAGAGAGCACAATAGCTGTACCTGTGCAGATCGTATTAATTTGTCTGGGGGCCAAGCACGAAAGGTAGAAAAGGGAGCACGTCCGGAGCAAGAATTGTGAGCACTGATTAAAGAGGTTGAATTTCTATTGGGCAAGTCAATTAAGGGGCCATTATAATTTTCTTATCGAGCTGCTCACATCCAAATGTTCTGAGCGCTGGAGTCGAAGTTGAATTCAAGGACGTGTGGTACCTGACCGGAAAATTCCATATTCAGCTGGGTCGAAAGGTAGAGCCATCAAATTATAGGAAGCAGACTTTTATTAAATCCAAGTCGCCTTGAGCCGCCATTTTTAGTCGAATGAGTTTGTGAAGCAGGGTCGAGCTGGTTATTGTCAAAAGGCCAAAATAAGCCACTGATTTTCTAGGGCCAGAGCCTCAGTATTTCAATTGCTATGCCCAAAATTGGTATGCCGCAATTCATCTGTGATAGTCGCATATTGAAGCTGAGGATTGGCAAAATTCATTAAAGCTGCTCTGTATGTTCATCAAGCACAAGAGTTGGAAAGCCAATTGTTGCCTTGTACTCGACATAAAATCTTCAAGCCACATTATACACACGAGAAATATGAAGTTTTGACGCCTAAGACAAAATTGTTGCTGCGTAAAGGGATGCTGCATTGGTGATTGACGGAGAGCTTCGTGGTCCGAGTGTGTCAATTGGTTGGGGGCCATGAATTAAAATTACAGGAGCTAATTTCTTGTTGACACGGGAGCCAATTCAAATTCTCAGCAAGATTCTTGAGGGAGCAGTGTTCACGCAACCCCATGACGTCAACCCGAGAACAAGGTCGATTTGATTGATCGTGGCCACTCTCACTAGAACTGTGATACAACTGCCTATTACCGTGATACGGCTGCAAATTCTCATACATGAAACATTCAGATTAGGGTGTTCAGCCACAAATTGAAGGCCAATCTAGTTAATTGTGTTGAACAGGAACCATTTGCTACCGATTGAGATCGCAGAAGATCGATCATACACTATCCGATGCGACCACTGTAGTTGCAGCATAATCACAGAAGTGTTGAGCGCTGTCAGAATCAGCGGTGCCGAAATAGTCAAGCAACGTCAAAATTAGCGGAATTTCCAGCGTCTAGGCCGCAATTTGAAGCTGGGCTCCACCTACATGTGAATCGATTTCTGAAGAATGAATTTCCAAGAAAGGCAGAGTACAATGTGATTACCATTGCTGGAGGTTATCATCAAACAAAGGAATCTGCGGATATTTTCTTACTGAACGTGGGAGATGTGGGAAATTTTCTCTTTTCCTGTGGGAAACGTCAGCGTAGGGGTCAGAAGTGTAGAGCCCCTTGTTTTCAGTTTAGAGCCCTCATGAGTTTTCGTGACGGTTGGGCTTGTATTCCATGCCTATTCTGAGATTACAGCAGTAAGCTAATGCACAATAACAAATTGCGGCACTTCCAAATCAGGTTCTCTCATAAAACCACAGTGCTGGTACACTTTTCTCTTTGAACCTCTTTGTTAAGTTGTGATATGCAATTCTGGGTTTGATCATGGACTTATCATTTATTTTCATATACCATCATTATATTTTGTTATGAGCATGTAATGTACGAATGGGAGTAAGTGTTCTTTGCTTCATTACAGATGTAATACTGAGTTGAAACAGCTCAGAAGTGCAACACTGAGTTGAAACAACTTAGAATTCCACGCGCAACATTGTGCAAGCAATCTGTTTGCTAAAACGCTTCACTGGGAAATACAACAAACTTAGAAAATAATGTTCTCGTGCAAACATTCCGTGATGGAGGAACTCCTAAATAAATTGAGAAGATTGAATACAGAAATTAATCTCTTAAACCATGACACACACCCAGAAACTAAGCAGAATAGCAGACCTCTTTCAAGAGGGATTTATGCCATCCTTCAAAAAGGACAACCAAAATATTTGCAGGGAACATTGGGGATTGGTCACAAAATTTTTGCACTTGGGACAGATCTGAAACACATGAAGATGTCATGGAGAGTTTTGTCCAAACTAGAAGAGTTTATTGAACTCCTGTCCACAATAAACCAAGTAGAAGGGAAGACACTGATTTGGGCTCTAAAGCCTGCTATACTTGCTCTTATACAGCCCAAATTCTTGGAGGAACCTTGTGAAGGGGTCACACTTCCAGTTGCAGCTTGCCTCAGTAAGATCATGAAATTGATCGCACCTATAGCTCCATACAATGATGATGTTATGAGAAGGATTATGAGGTTGATTGTAGAGACTTTTCAGGATTTGGACAACAGTGCAGGCTCTACCTTTGGGAAGAAGCTTGAGATTCTATGGAGTATGGCCACATTCGAGACGTATGTCATCATGTTTGACCTTGAGTGTGATGATCTGATTCTGCAGATGTTCCAATGCTTCTTCAGCATTAGGAGACATCATCCCAACACTGTCATAGCACACATGTAGTCCATCTTGTCGTCATGTATGAGAGACCATGAGACCATTGGTCGAGAGTTGCAGACTCGGTTGTTGAGCATTTGGAGGAGAGAGCAGTTGGTCTCACCTGTTGCTTATGAGCTAGCCCAAGGGCCAGTTGAGCAGAACATTTAGCTTTTCAGGAGACAATTGACCAGGGAGGAGCTGCTCTAGTTTGGTGGATCTGGTAGCAAAAATGAGTTGAGGAGGAAAGGCCTTTGCTTCATCTGCAAAGAACCTTGGGGGGCCTGATCACTCATGCTTGAGTGATGCCGATGATGTGGCAGAGGTAAAATAGGAGGGCATCCCTTCTGTATGCCAAGGTGAGGACTCTTCTTCAGATGAGTCCATGGGATTAGTTGAGGACACTTCTGGGGAGTGAGAGCAGTCATGTAGAGGTGATGACAGTAGACTGGAGCTGTGTTCCAGTGGACAGGGTGAGCAATCAGGGGACTCTACGGGAGATACTCTAGGTGATGAGTCACTTGTGACAATTCAGCCAGAGCATCATATGATGGAGCCTGAGTCAGCAGAGGAGGATACTACGCACATCATGCATGATAGTCCCTTGGGGGAGAGCCAGATAGAGGCTCACATTGAGTCTATGAGGGATATGCAACTAACCTTGGGGTCAGCCATTGAGGAGGAGGAGTCAGATGCATAAACATTGAGTACGGTGACAGCGGTTGCAGATCCATATCCTCTGGAGATGGTGGAGGTTGATGGGATAGTTCTGCAGGGGGCTAGTAGACAGCAGGAGCATGACATTCTTGATTAGGAATGGGAGGAGTTGTTAGAGATGGTGGAGCATCCATCTTCGGACCGACACATTGATGAGGTGCAGATAGATGCACATGCAGTCAGCAGAGCTACAGTACTTTCAGGGAGTAGCAATCTCCAGGAGTACATCGATGGGGCTTGCAGTATATCTTGCCCATTTTGGCCCATTACAAAGAGGGGCTTTCTTTTGCAGGCAGATTTCGTTGGTAGACAGGACGAAGCAATGTGAGTTGATTATGAGCTGGCGACAGTTCTCTAGGCATGTCCCGTATGCAGTTGACACTACATTAGATTCTTCTTCCAGGATAGATTGCCGGGAGATCATGAGTTATTACCCTCTTGATGGTACAACTTTCTTCGTAGGGAGCACAGTAGAGCAGGGGCTTTTAGATATAGCAGATGTTACAGATTCCAGTTGGCAGTGGGGCACAGGTTGTTGTTTCTTCAACACTCCATCTCGATTTCAGGAGAGCAGGATCAGCGTGGGATTGAGTCAGGACTTGGATTGGAGAGAGGTGATGAGTTGGTACGCAGTTGGTGGGGCAGCTTATACAGTTAGAGGTATGGCACAACAGGAGCCAAGGAGCATTGATGCTTGTTGGCGGACATCACTTCTTGGGGTATCATCTATAGCCAGAGGCAGTGTGTAGTCTGAGCCGTGGGACTTGGGCGATGATTGGCCAAGGTGGCATGGGGATCCAGGAGGATTGTTTGTTGACTGGTACAGTGAGAGATCAGTTTGGGATCCCGACATTGAGGGGTCTATTCCGAGTGGTTTGACATAGGTGCATAGCAGCATCCAGAAGTTTGTATTGGATCCGGGCATTGGGTCTCAGTTGCGGCGGGCCAACAGAGTGGCCCACATATTTCGATTCCTTGAGGGCAAGCAATCTTGGGGTGGAAGGTCTGTAATATTCCCTTTTTTGATGTCACTTATGATAGGGCTAGGATGGACTTCCAGAGTTAGGAGCAGACCGGTCATAGGTACAGGTTGGTGTCATCAGCGGGTCAAGGGGATCTTTGGAGGAGTTTTGAGGATTTTTCATGGTGTTCGGTGGCATTCGCTTAATATATTCCATCATCCGAGCAGTTTGGCTTTTGTTCTAGTGCATTTCAACAACTTTTAGAAATTTGAGTTATTTCCGGGCTTAACTCAACTGATTACGCTCAAGGTGGCATTCCGAGAGGAATTCACGATGGAACACCTTAGTGTAATAGCCCATTGGAACCGGGACGAGGATACCTACTTGGTGGGACAATTGGACACGGGTTTCAGTGACCGGAGGAGGCGTGGTAGTTGATTTACCCTTTTCTGCATTAAAAAGGAATATTTTAATAAGAGGGAAAAGTACTCCGTGAATAAAATAATAATAAAATAATGCTCTAGAAGGCTCCAAGAGTTGTATAAAAGAAAGAGAGGAGGCCATTGAGAGATATCTTTGGATCATCTCATTTTCTTGTATGAGAGGTTTGAGACGTGGTTCACTACTTCAGCCGTAGCCCTAGAACGGAAACCCTCGGGTGATTTGTGAGTGTTGGACGAAAACCCAACTCTCTTGAGGAGACTTCATTCAGAAGTTTCGTAGAGCTTCAGGGATTGGTGTGAGGATCATTCAGATCTTCAACTTGTGCTTTAGTGGGTTCAGTGACAGCTTTTGCCGTAGCCAATTTGCAGCAGTCTTCTTGCCGAGCCATCTACATCATTGCCAATGTCATTCATCAGTTGGGCCAGAGATCTTTCTGGGTTTTTCTCCGCTTGCTTGGCAAGTTCAGGTTCCGCTGTTTCCTTATGTTGATGTACTTTTTACCATGGATTAATAAAATGGCTCAGTGATTTTATCGGCATCCATTGTGTTGTATGGGTGGTTGTGTGTTTATTTCCATTTCTTTTGCTGCTCAAGTCTATTTCTGCATTTTTAGTTAAAATATCCCATTTGGGATATTATAGATTTCGAGGTCTGTACATCAGCAAAGCAACACTGTTTTTGAGGTCCGTACAGCAGCAAAGCATCACTGTTTTCGAGGTTCGTACAACAACAAAGCAACACATAAATAGAGGTTTGTACAACAGCAGTTTGGCACAATTTTCGAGGCAACGTTTGTCACAGTTTTCAAGGAGGGTCATAGAGTTGTTTCGACACAGTTTTCTATGCTTTCCATACAACATTTAAGGCTGTACCTTTCGTTGTAATTTTTTTGTTTTGCATTGGCACGAAAATCGAGGTGGAGTACAAGCACGATTTTCGAGATAAGTAAAAATTAATGGTTGCTGGAATATTCACTGTACATTTCATTTCTCTATAAAAGCAATATTCAGAAATAAAGAAGAGCTTTCGAACCAGTTTTCCCCAAGAGTTGTAGGGGGTTTTTCCAGGGTCATATTGACCTAAAATCAACATGTCATTTTCTGTGTGTGGCTGAAATATTTTCTGTGTTTTATTTCTGCAATTTCCAGCACTGTGAATTTCCAGAATTTGTGTTTTCAGAAATATTTATCATTTCCAACTTGTTGAATGTATGATTATGGGAATGGGCATTTAACTATATGGGAGTTATAAGGAGAAATTGATAACCGGGGTTGGGTCTAAAATTTCTACACTAACAACTCTATCTCTCCACAAGATCAAAGCACAATGATGGCGAGACCACTGATTTATAGACACCATCATCATTGTCTCTCAAGGTAACATACTCCACCCAGGTGTTCATCGAGTATGACCTTCTTTGGACTATTCTTATCTTGGATAGCTAGTCCTCAAAGAATATCGATTCACGACTACTCGTCTTGAATGCCCTACCGCATTCTCCAAGAGTATCTGATGCAGGGCTAGCCTGCAAAAACCCAGAATCTTTCCATCTCATGCATATACAATGCGCCTCAAACAATTGCCCAATTAAACTTCAATACACGGGCAAATTCAACAACTTAATTTCGCGAAAGCTCTTCAAATATCTTGTTCACAAACTTCTATGGTTTAGAAAAACCCATGCTTCAAATCATTTTCATTCAATCAACCCCAAAACTTCATTTCAATCCCAATTTAGAAACTTCATTCATCATTTCCATTTAAACATCAACATTCAAATATGGCTGGGTTCAATCAAAAGAATGAACTCATGTTTTTAAACCTCAACCGGACATGGCAAACATCACCAATAACATTTGACATGCACAAAATTACGTGTTTCAACCAAACCAAAGTACCAAATATATATGCGCCTTTTCCCTTTCATCTTACCAAGCTGGACCAACACATCATGCATTCTTGTTGGCTATGGCAATTTGCATAAACATTCAGATTTTGATTATAGTCAACTGTTAACCTAACAGCTTTCGACCAAATGAGTACAGGATCCATCTATTTCAGTAGTTGAGCTTTTCCCTACTCAATGCCTCTGCATATGATAATTCCAATTGGGTTTTCACTCTATCATCATCGATTTCCAAAGCAACATGAAATTGCTTACCTTGCCATTCAACGTTATTGAATTCAGCTTTGTTTCATCTACCGGGTTGTCTTCCACCGATTTTTAAAACGTTGTCTATCGTTCACTGCGCTGCCAGTTTGCACCAAATTGGATTTTACAACGCTGTGTTCAATGTTGTATATTACAATCGATCCCAAATCGGATCTGAGATGGATGGACGCGCTTTTTGTTGTTCTTTATTCAAAACTCCATTTCCCAATTCCACCTTTGACTCAAGGGTTTATTAAATCTTCCTTTAACGATTTCTCTGTGCTGCCATCGATTCTGCATTTCTTACATTGTTCATGGCTCTGCGCTGACTCCCAATCGATCTATGTTTGACCGGATTTAACATCTGGCTTTCTATTCAACCACAAGGTTTCAGAACATTAATTAAACATTTGTTATGTCATCGATCCATCTATTTATCGATGACTGTATCATCCAGCCTTTCGAATGTCTGCACAATCTTATCAAATGCTCAGTGATATGCAGAATTAACAAATCAAAAGTTCACAAATCTGAGCATTTCCATGCATTATTCAACAAGTAGGACTTCATTTCAACACTTAGAGATTAGCGTAGAAAATGTATTAAGGACCAGTTACTGCGTCTTTCCACATATCAGCACGCATATCATTCATTAATAAAACCGTGGATCAAATGCGTTAACTAGTGGATATCATCCAATAGAAATTGAGAGGGTGAGAACGCCCTTTCGACCACCATAATCAAGCAAAGATCGAACCTAATCGATTCGATCGATTTAATTGAACAGTGTTGAATGGACTTCTTCCACAGGGATTAAAATACAAATTCACTAATAACTTAATAATTCCAGAATGCAAAAAGAGTCGAATTCCCTTTCAGACATTTAAACACCCAAGTCCAATTCTACACAACTCAACAATGGCATAAACTCCAGGAAATCAAGTTCTGAATTAATACACAGTACTTACAAACTCTTGTTGGCCAGATATTCGAGATCTATGGCCCTTTACAGTTGCCCGAAGGCCTGCAAGTAGAAACTTGCTCTCAACTCACACTCTCACTCTCTCTTCAACCATTCAAGTGTATTTTCCTCACAAAAACCATTCATATTTATACATAAATAATGCATTTAATTCACTCCAAAAATCCCTCCACCTAATCCTCAACTAAATCTATTTTAAATTTATTTTAGGTGTGGACTCAACAAAGTCCCATACATAGAATTTCTACTCTCTAATTTTGCTCCTAATCTATTTCTCTCATATCCTTTTAATTAATAAAAGAATATTTACAAAATCCTCACTTATATAATTTATCTCCTATTTTATTTAAAAATAACAAATTAATTAATAAAATAATAAAAATGTCACACCCCCTTTTATTACATATTTACAAATGAAAAATAGCCTTGATGCTCCTGCATCAGTATCGAATGCCAAATGGTTACCCAATCCTCCATTCTTTTTTCCCAAGTGAAGACAAGAATGTAGTGTCTATCTCTCCCTCTCAATTAGGGAGGATACATCAATCAAACCAAGCTAGTTTCTCAAGTACACAAGCTTCTTGTCAATATATCAACTACCTTCTCATCAGTGGAGATATACTGTAGCTGCAGCACACCATTTTGTACTAGCTCTCGAATATAGTGATACTTGTTGTTTATATGCTCTGTGTTTCCATGAAACACTATATCTTCAAACAAACGCATACAATTGGTGTTATCACAAAGTATCACTATAGGGTTCATCTGTCCTTTAAACATGTCGGATAGTAGTTTCCTCAACCATATTGCTTCTCTGCTTACTTCATAGGCTGCAACATATTCGGCCTCAGCACTACTCAAAGCAACTGTGTCTTGCTTTCTGCTAATCCATGAGACCATGGAGGATCCCAAACTGTAACATCCTCCTGTAGTGCTCCTTCCATCTTGCTCGCTGCCTCCCCAATCAAAATCTGTATATCTAATTAGTTGGACATCATTCCTTCTATCATATTTCAGATAGTAGTGGATGGTTCCTCGCAGATATCTCAAAATATGTTTTGCTGCTATCCAATGAGCATGCTTCGACTCCACTTGGAATTGATTGAGAACATTTACTGCAACACATATGTCTGGTCAAGTATTCACCAAGTACATCAATGAGACAATAAGTTGTCTATACTTGGAAGGATCCACAGGGCTTGATTCAAAACTCGTTAGTCTTTTCAAGTTTGTGATCATTAGAGTGGTCATAGATTTGCAGTCCATCATGTCAAACCTCTTCAACATCTTGATCACGTACTTTCCTTGACCCAAAGAAACTTCGTCAGGTCCTTGCCAGACTTTTAGTCCCAAATAGTAATGCATAAGCCCAAGATCCTTCATGCCAAATTTTGCTGCTACTTGCTTCTTACATTCTTCAATTCGACCTTCTACACCTGTTAAGAGAAGATCATCTACATACAAAAGAATGATTATAGGTTCTTCATCTATAACCTTTATATAAAGGTTCGGATCAACAAAACTTTTGTGAAGCCTATTCTTTGTAGGTATGCATCCATTCTAGCATACCATGCCCTTGGTGCTTGCTTGAGGCCATATAATGCTTTCTTGAATCTGCAAACGTATTCCTTCCGATCTTTAACTTCGAACCCCAAGGGTCGCTCTATATAGACTTCTTCATCTATTGTGCCATTCAGAAAAAGAGTCTTGACATCTTTTTGGTGGATGTTCCATCCCATCAAAGCTACTAGAGAGACTAATGAATGAATCATTGTATATCCTATTGTTGGAGCGAATGTCTCTTCGTAGTTGATGCCTTCTAGTTGAGAGAAACCCCTAGCCACAAATCTTGCCTTATACTTATCTATACTTCCATATTCCGTATGTTTGATCTTGTAGATCCATTTGGAAGTTACCACAGATTTGTCTTCAGTCCTAGGTACGATCTCCCAGACTCCATTCTTCATTATAGATTGATATTCTTCATTCATGGCATTTTTCCATTCCTGATGAATTACAACCTCTTCAAAAATGGATGGTTCTGCTTCTATTAGTTTTTTCATGTATGCAACATACCATAATATTTCTTGGGTTTCTTGCTTTCTCTAAATGATCCATTTGCTGCCCCATGACCTTCTGCATCAAGTAGTGTAGATTTCAACCAATTAGGTCTTTTTCTTGTTTTAGGGATGACCACAGGTTGAACATGATCACTAGGATCTTCTTCAGGGTGTGATGCTTCTTCTCCCTTGTCAACTTCTTCCTCAAATACCTTAATTTCTTCATCATCAGAGTCTATGAAAGTTCCTTTGATTTCTTGAATGCTATGCTTTCATGAAATATGACATCGCGACTGACTTCTATGTGATGTCCTTCTTTTATATATATCCTATAGGCTTTTGATGAGTTGTTGTACCCAACAAAGGTTCCCTTCATGCCTGATGGATCCAACTTCTTTCTTTTGTCCTTTGGTATATGGATATATATAGGACACCCAAAGATCCGGAGATGATCTACAAATGGCTCCTTTCCAGTGAACACTTCCTCCGGAGTTTTGTTGTCTAGAGATCTGTGGGGACTTCGATTCTGAATGTAAACAATTGTCTTTGTGGCTTCTCCCCACAGAAATTTAGGTTGATCTTGATCGTGTAACATTGCTTTTACACTTTCTTCAATGGATCTATTCTTCCGTTCTGCAACTCCATTTTGTTCGGGATAATATGGGACTATCATTGCCCGCTTAATCTTAGACTCCTTACAGAATGTTATAATCTCTTTGGATGTATATTCTCCTCCATTATCAGATCTTAGTATCTTGATTCTTCTTTCAGAATGTTATAATCTCTTTGGATGTATATTCTCCTCCATTATCAGATCTTAGTATCTTGATTCTTCTTTCTGTAAGGTTCTCCACTTCAACTTTGAATTCTTGAAATTTTGTAAATACTTCGTCCTTGGTTTTCATTAAGTAAACCCAGGTCTTTCTTGAATGATCATCTACAAATGTGACATAATATAGATGACCTCCAAGTGATTTAGGAGTCATAGGGCCACATACATCAGAGTGAATGAGATCCAAGTTTTCTTTTGACCATGAAGCACTGCTTCCAGATGGTCTCTTGGTATTCTTACCCAATGCACATCCCTTACATACTCCTTCATGATCTTCCTTCAATTTAGGTATTCCATCTACTATGGAACTTAGAGTTGGAAGGATCTTGAAATGTAGGTGACCAAATCTTCTATGCCAAAGCTCACATGGGCTAATGTCAATGTGAACTAGGGCTTGGGCCACAAGAGATGTCTGTTTGCAGCGTCTTCCTTCTCGAATGCCAATGACTTTAGCTTGTTCTATACTTGAGTCTTTACTCCATATAACACCCTTTCCATCAATGAAAGCTACTCTATCACCCTTATCTTTTAATCTTGAAATGGAAAGTAAATTTTTATGCAAACCTGAACAAATAGAATGTTGTTGAGGCGTATGTTGCTTCCATTTTCTAGCTTTATAGAGGTCGATCCAATACCCTTTACGGGATAACTCTTGTTATCTCCAAGTTCCACTGAATAAGTGGATTTTCCTTTTGATAGGGTTTTCAATTGTTTGGAATGGCTAGTCATGTGTCTTGATGCACCACTATCAATTACCCAAATGTCTACATCTTGAAATGTGCCAAAGAGAGCCGAGATGAGACCTTCATCCTTGATTAATACCTTCTTTGAAGAAAGTAAGAGATTCCATGCTTTCCTGATACCTTCCTTGAGATGGCTTGCTATCTTGGAAAATTTCTTGATGAACTTCTTCATTGTAGAGGAGATCTTCATTATGCCCTTTGCTAACCTTAGCACTGATACCATGTTGAGAATTCATTAGGGCAATGAATATGTTAATTCTCTTTAACTTGATAACTGCTTGTGTTTCCTTTTTCCTTATTAGCTTTGTTCCTTATTATTATAATGTAAAATACATCAAACAACTACCAAAACAATAAAAATAGTGACAAAGTATATAGTCTGCAAGCCAGGGCCAAAACCCCTCCTCTTCTCTTCTTATAGATCCTTCGATTGACGAATACCATGACCTTGTGACTTAGACAAATACCCTCCAAGATCAAGATCAACCACTAACTCGACTTCTTGCTGCTAGAACTTCGACCTCTTATTGCAGATCCGAAATATTGTCTGCCCCACAACTGTTGCAACTGCTGCTGCCACACTGGAAGACTTCGATCTTCTTCTTTATAGCCTCTTCTTCCCTTTGTTTGCCTTTCCTTGATACATAGGCTTAGAGAGATACCCTAAGTGACCTTTGCTTGACTTTTCTTCTCTCTTCCTTCAAGATCGAATAAGATATAACCCTTGCGTAAAAACCCTAGCTTTGACTTGCACGTAGGAGAGAGAACTAGCCCAAACACTTCGAATTCCTTCGAGCTCTTCTTTTTTCCCTTATTCGTATAGAATGAGAGATGAGTGAGCGATCCTTTGGAGGATGAATTCCTCTCTTTATATAGGCCTCTTCAAGGGATAGACATGGCTCTTCACTTAGGCCGACTTGATATTGGAGGGCAATTTGACACTTTACAGACAAAAATAATTTTTCTTTACAAGATACAATGTGCCCATTGGGGTCTTCAAAATATGATAGTGACTCTCAAACCCTAGGCACTCAATGGGTGCTTAACCTATAAAATAAAAGAACTTGAGCATGAAACCCATGCTCCAATAATAATAAATTCTTTTCATTTTATAATTTACAAGAATACGTTTCATACTTATGAAGACCAAACCTAGTCACACGTTTTTCAACAGATCCCAGAAGCATATTGATCACAAGGTATTTAATTTAATTCTTTAGTGAAATTGCTCTTTGGTCTTTAAATGATGAGCTGCCACATCATCTTAGTATTTGGGGACTTTGACCATATGAAGGGGGCACTGATCTTTGATTGACCATATCTCTTCAACCTTGAGGAGTCTCGTGGCGTGCCACATACTGTTAGAATCGGCATGATGAGGAGCATCAATTGATGAAGGTATCTAGAGCAAATTCACTGATCTTCATCCTTAAAAATTTCAACTAATGCGGGGCTTTTAGGGTTTCCTTCCATCCTTCCAAGGTTTATTGTCTATTGGAGTTTCTAACTGATGTAATCCATGACGTATATTAAGAGTGTTCAAGAACCCACATTGACATCAAAGACAACACCATTCAACACTGCATAATTCAGTATGTTTACATTCTGTTGTATTTTTATATATTTATTATTTTGGGTAGGGTCCTCGATGTTGGGGAACATGATGTTCCCTTAGATGCCTATTGAAATTTGATGCATCTTTCTACATGTTCCCATCTCCCTGAAACATTGTGGAACATCAGATCAAAATAATTCTTAATCAAAATGAAGTGAAATTAACATATGTACCTTTTTGAGACTAGCATTTATAATCTGATATCATGTTTCATCATGAAACCTGAAGGAAATCTGAAAAGGTTGGGGAACCACATATAGTATGTGGAATTTGGGATGCAATTCCAGTAACAGAGATCCCAACTCCCCTGAGCCAGAAGATTTCAGGATATGAGCAACTGATGTCTATGGAAGTATCTTACATGGTCATTACCTGTGATATTGTCTACAAATATTTTGTAGTCTTTGGTGAGAGACAGATTGAATGTGTCCATTCAGCATTGATTTCTGTTTTTTTCCCAATTGTCATTTGATTTTCTTTAACTTTTATTCATGTATCTTTCTGTATGATTTGTGTTTTCTTATTTAAAAATTTCCACCATTTGAGAAAATCAAATTTGAACATAATTGTTATCTTTAATGATGAATAGTTTGCTTGTACAGGCAAGAACTTTCTGCTTGCCATTTTTTGAACCAAGCACATCAACAGTAAGCAATGGTGCCTTTTGTTAGTCTAGGACAACGATGGGGCTGGTTCTCTGATCATGTTTGATCCTCCAATTTGTTGGCACCTGTACTGATTGTCCATGTTTTTGTAATTATATCATATTGGGGCCTTAAAACAATTATTTTGTCTGCAACTGTATTTCTTACTAAGTGCTTTGTGATTTCTGTTTTCAGGGTACCTGCAAGCTTAGCCAATGAGCCTCGAAGTTCCAGGTTAAAAGACAAGAAGAGAGGCGAAGGGGAAATAGCTGTCAAGCAACATTTTGTAAGCGATATGATTGATAATAATCGCCTGCTTTCTGTTCTTTTTGAAAAGGAATCCACTTGCTACGCAGTTCTCTGGGATTCGGCTCATATTTCAAGTAATTGTCAATGTTTTTCCACTATAACTCATGCAAAATGTGGTTCTGCATTTGGAGCAAGCTGCTTAGAAGCATTTCCATCTAACTCTTCAACAAATGGCAGTATAATGGTGGGTAAAAAAGGTCTGTGTGCACCGAATATCCTGGAGACAAATGAGAATTTGGTATCTGATCCAATCAGAAGTGGCAATTGTTTAGGAGACCATTGCCAACAGGGAAAACAGCCTGACTTCAGTAGTGATAGGTTTACAGATATTTGTTTCCAGGAAAATCCTAGGGCAGGTCAGTCTTTGGATAGTGACTCCCCATCTGATGATTCCATGCATCTTGATTCAGGCACACTGGCATGTGTTGCTTGTGGTGTTTTGGGCTTCCCATGTATGGCTATAATACAGCTTTCTGAGGAAGCTGCAAGAAATCTCTTGCCTTCCGATTATAAATTTGTTGATGAACATTATGGAGTATCTGCTGTATGCTCTGCAAGACAAGATGTTGCCTCTTTTGGAGTTGCATTTACTGCCAACCAGAGCACAAGTTTAGGTAAGGTTATCATTTTCCTTTTTTATCATCATTCTTGAACTTAATAGACATCTGTGAAACGTTGTTTTTATGATAGTAATCAAGATGGTGTAACTGAGCCTCAAATATGGTAAAGGTGTTGCAATGATGTGAGTCCTTCCAATGGATTAAGAGACTAGTTTGTGGAGAAAAAAATCAAAGAATAACTATTAAAATAATTCTGTTGAGTGTATTGGTGAGGACAACGTTTGTAGCTGATTTATATTTTGATTTATCATATCGAAAAGTAGCCTAGAAAATTAATAATCTGGAAAAGGACTCTAGAGATAAAGATGATGATAAATTTGTGGAGAAAGGTAAAGAATTTTCTTTCTCCCATACTGTTTTTTATTTATATGGAGATTCACAAGATGGATTCTTTTCTTCAAACACCAATTACTCTGACGTCCCATTTGTTGAAATTTGATGACTAAAAAGTTTCCTGCAATCCCAACCTGGTTTTAATTTCACTTTATCACTCCCATTCAGTTAAATGCCCTTTCCCATAAACTTACATTCGACATATAGAATTCTGGAAATGAAATTTTCAGATTAAAACACATGGGACTGTCAACACATGCTAAAAATAAATATGGACATAAACAGACCAACAACACACAAAAAAATACACAGATTTTTGGTCAACTTAGACCTAGGCAAAACCCCTTCAATCTTCTTCGGGGAAAACCTATTAGAGAGCTCTTCATACTTATTTATCTTTCAAGTTCCAGAAAAATATATTTGCAGACAAAACAAAACAGCAAAATACAACTTACTCTTCAGCCCAAAACTCCTTGAAAACCGTGCCCACTTTGTCTTGATTTTCGTGCCCACTTGAAGCTGAAAATGTACTGTACGGATTCCAGACGGACTGTACGGATTTTCGCACCGTTGTACAAACTGTATGATTTTTTTTTTTTTTTAAATTGTTTTTTTTTGCTCAAAAACTTCTCTCGAACTGTGTGCAACTCACACCATTAAATTTTCGTACTGTAGCTTATGTTGTCTTCTATGCCTTGATTTCCATGCCCTAGCTTTGTCTAGAAATCACTCCTCCAGCTTGCTGCAACAAATTTCTCTTACATAACTTTTCTTCAGCCCTTAACCTCCTTTGTCCAATCTGCTCATGAAGAATGAATGAATGCAGTCTCTCTTTTATTTTCCCCCTTTTGTTTCCGTATATGACTTTTGGGCAACCCTAAGATCTAATGACCCAGATTCATTTAGATCAAGGGATGTGAATAAATGTGTATTTAATTCTCACTTTCTATTTTTTAACTCACTTATTAAATAAAGTACTCACATTGTACTTTATGTCTAAAGTCACTTTTCACTTAATAATCTAACATTGACTTTACCACTTATAAAGTCACTTTCACTTCAAAATTTAAGATTGACTTTACCAAGGACTTCATGAGAACATCGACCACTTGCTCATCTGTTGATATATACTCCAACTTCACTTCCCCCTTCTGAATGTAGTCCCTGATGAAATGATATCTGATGTCACTGTGTTTTGACCTGTCATGAAACACTAGATTCTCCGTGAGTTTAATGCAACTTTGATTATCACAGTGAATAAACTGTCTGTTTCAACTCCTGATCAAATAGGCCATACAATAATTTACGAAGCTAAATGGCCTCACGACTAGCCTGGCTAGCACCCATATACTCAACCTCGGAAGAGCTCAACGCAACTGACTTTTGCTTTCGACTGAACCACAACACAACTACCATACCCAATCTGAAGCAACACCCTGAAGTGCTTTTCATGTCAGAAGCACACCCTACCCAATTTGAATTTGTGTAACCTGCCAACCTCACTCCATCTCCCCGCCTATAGTCCAGACCATAATCAAGAGTCTCTTGCACGTAGCGAAGAATGTGCTTTGCAGCGACCAGTGCACCCTCCTAGGCTCAACCATGAACTAGCTAAGTGTGTTCACTGCAAAGCATATATCTAACCTAGTGTTGACCAGATACATCAAGGACCCAATAAGCTGCCTATACAATGTGGGATCCACCAAACTAGAATCCGAAGCATGAAGCTTCTTCCAGTTGGTGATCATATGTGTAGACATGGGTCTACAATTTTCGATGTGAAATCTGCTCAACACATCCATAGCATACTGCCCCTGCCCCAGAAAGATATGCCCCTCCTCTTGCCACACCTCAAGCCCCAAAAAGTAATGCATCAGCCCAATGTCCTTCATCTCGAACTCCATAGCAAGATCCTCCGTGCAACCACTAATCAATCTCTCTGCCCCAGTAATGAACAAGTCATCAACATATAGCACAAGAATGAGCCAATCATCCCCTACAACAATGTAATATAGGTTCGGATCTGCATCACTCTTCGTGAAACCCATCTTTTGCAAGTAAGTAGCAATCCTCGAATACCAAGCTCTCAGAGCTTGCTTAAGTCGGTAGAGTGCTCGCCTCAATCGACATACATCGGTCTCCCACCCAAGTACATCAAAGCCCTGTGGCTGCTCAACATACACCTCCTCCTCTATAACTTTGTTCAGAAATGCGATCTTCACATCCATCTAATGGATCTGCCAACCCATTTCTACAGCGATAGAAATAAGGGACCGGATAGAAGTGTATCGAGCTACGGGAGCAAAGGTCTCATCATAGTTAACTCTCTCTATCTGTGAGAACCCTCTAGCCACAAACCTCGCTTTGAACTTCCCAATGCTGTCATCCGTAACATGCTTGTTCTTGTAGAGCCACCTGGAAGTCACAACTGACTTGCCCTCAGGCCTAAGCACCACCTCCCAGACATTGTTATTAATGATAGAGGCATACTCCACCATAGCCCTTCTCCATACCTCCTAGCTGGCAGCCTCCTCATAGCTAGTAGGCTTAGAGTCAACAATGCTGGTAGCCTTGGCTACATAACTGCAAAACCAATCAGGTGGCACACTCTCCCTGTTCACCGTCTTCAGAGGACCAACAGACTTTGCTTCCTTCAAGGTGCCTTGAAGCCACTTGGGCCTCCTCTTACCTGAAGAAGATTCCCCATAGGGAACCTCATCCTTTGCCTCCCTACTCTGGAGAACCTCAAGGTCTGCCAACTAACCTTGGTGTGCCTGTACCAGCACCTGTCCTCGAAGAACCTGTGCTTGTGTAAGCTGAAGTGCCATGTGAACTTTGTACTAGTGGACTCCCTAAAGAAGTGCTCAGTGAACTCGCCACTGGTGCCCCAGATGTCACTGACACTGAGTACCTCTTGTACCAGTCAATTTAGAACCTTGAGGTCCTGCTCCCTATACCTGACCTCCCTACTGAGGAGAAGTCTGTGACTCTCTCTCATCATACTCCTACGATCTCAGATAGGCCCTCTCCTCCTCGAACATCACATCCCTCCTAATCACCTTTCTCCGTTCAGAAGGAATGAAGATCCGATAGGCCTTCGAAGTCTTGCTGTAACCCATAAAGATACCCTTCTCTGCCATGGGTTCTAGCTTCGTCCTCTGCTCCTTGGGGATATAAGAATATGTGAGACATCCAAAGATACGAAGATGTCCCACATGAGGCTTCTCTCTAGTGAAAGCCTCCTCCGGAGTCATATTCCCCAATACTCTTTGAGGACTCCTATTTTGAAGATAAACAATAGTATTGCAGGCCTCAACCAACAAAAACCAAGGCAACCCCTGATCATGAATCATCGCTCTAGTAGCGCCAACAATAGCTCTGTTGTTCCTTTCAGACACCCCATTCTGCTAGAGGTTGTAAGGAACCGTAAACTCTCTCCTAATGTTGTTTTGTGCACAAAAGTCAGAAAACCTTCCATCGAAGTACTCACCACCATTGTCTGACCTCAAGATTCGAATCTTCCTACCTGTCTGCTTTTCCACAAGAGCTTTGAACTCTTTAAAGCGACTAAAGGCCTCACCCTTGGTCTTCAGGAAATATATCCAAGTCCTCCTAGAGTAGTTATCAATGAATATAACAAAATACTCATAACCACCCAAAGACACATGCGACATATGACCACTAACATCAGTATGAATCAAGTCTAGTATACTTGTAGATTTGTTGTCGCTTGCTAGGAATGGTAACTTGGTGTACTTGCTCAAAGCACACTGTTTGCAGACCTCATAATGCTCGACACTGAAATCAAGAACTCCAGTAGTGGTCTCCCTCAGAACTCTCAAAGCTCCATGATGCATATGTGCCATCCTCCGGTGCCATAACTCGCACAAGTTTCTACTGATGGTGGTACTAGTGTCAGTGCTACTAGATGCACAACTCACCAATGCCCCTGCCAACTCAAAACTGAACTTGTATAATTTCCTAGAGCAAACTCCAATCACTTTGGCCGAAGTGATGGAAGCTCCCCTGGGATGCATCAATACTTGCCCTCCTGAGAAAGTGACGTCAAACCCCTTCTCCTCCATAACAGATACTGAAATCAAGTTCTTCTTCATCCCTGAACATACAAAACATCCATGACATTCAAAGGAGGCAAAGACTCCCTCTCAAAGGTCACATTTCCCCACCAACAACTCTCACAGTCCGGTCATCTTCTAGTACAATCTCAATATCAAGTGTCGTCTCTGCAAGCTTTGAAAAGAACTTCCGTGCACCTGTCATATGGCGGGAAGCCTTGCTCTCTATGTACCACACATTGGATGATGTACTCCTACTAGATGTAGAAGTATTAGATGCAAAGTCCCTGTCAAACTGTGAAGAAAACTGCTCCACCTCTGCTGAAGCTGTAGTACCCTTCTTCCCCTTGTTTTTCCTCTTAGGACAAGTAACATCATAGTGTCCCATCTTCTGACATGCCCAACATTTCACTTTGGACATATCCGTATCTTTCTTCTTCTTCTTCTCGTTTCCCTTAGCCCCATCTGATGAGGCCCCTTTCTTGGCCTTCCCTTTGTTCTTCCCCCTCGCTGTCCAGGCTACATCCTCCTCCTCTGCTATCTTCACCCCACCACTACCAGTTTTCCGTATCTCATGCTACACACAATCATCCCAGAATCTGTCTCAATTGGGAAGATTCTCCCTAGAGGTAACAATATCTCCAAAGACCTCCCAAGACTTAGGAAGTCTCGCTACAACTATCCTGACTAACTCTGTGGGTGCAATTACCTCATCAATAGCAGTGAAATCTTCACGCACCTGTTTGACCCTGCCAAGATAATGAACTACATTTTCAGCCTTTGTCATGTTGAAATTTGGTTACCGGAGGACAGGTGGTTCCCTGAGGCTTTGATCTTTGGCCTAGGGAAAAGTGTCTAAAAGAATTTAATTTTTCTTCTAAAGTGACTTTGAAAAGTTATAAAGTCAAATCTAATTTAAAAGTGACTTTAAGTGATAAAGTTACTAAGTCTAATTTTAAAGTGATTTTAATAAAGTCAATGTGAAATTAGAAAGTGAAAAGTGACTTTGGAAATAAATGACTAAGTGGGTCTTTATTAAAGTGGGGTGGATTAAAAAATAGAAAGTGAGATTTAAATGAGCATTTAATCTCAGCCCTAGATCTAAAGCTATCTCAACGATTGGATTTAGGGATTCCCCAAAAGTCACTTAGGGTTAGGTTAAAGGAGGAAAAGGAGGGAAAAGGTCATTCATTCTTTCATGAGCAGATTGAGAGAAGGAGAGAGAGCTGAAGAATTTCTGAGCTTGAGAAGGTGAAGGAGAGGAAGAGTTCAACAGTTCGTATAGCAGCAAGAGCTTGCACGCTTTTCGAGGCAGCAAGAGGCTGCATGATTTTCGAGGCAGCAAGTCCATACAACTGCACAATTTTCGAGGCAGCAGTCTGTACAGCAGCTTGAGGCATGGTTTTCGAGGAGGGGTAGCACAAAAATCGAGGTGAAGGTACAACAAGCTAAAGGCACAGATTCTGAGGTTGCTGGGCACAATTTTCGCACGGATTTCGTGGAGGCAGTTATGCTGTATTTTTCTTTACAGTCCGTATGGCCGTACAACTAAGTATTGGGCACGATTTTCAAGGCTGTTAAATGCTGTAATAAATTTCTGTTTTGAACATTTTGTTGTTTTAGCATGTTTTCCAAGGTGGAGGCAAGCACGAAAAACAAGATAAGTTTGTACATTGTTTGCTGGAATTTTTCCTGTACATTTCATGTCTTTGTAAAAGCATTTTCCAGAAATAAAGAAAAGCTTTCGAACTGGTTTTCTCCAAGAGTTGTAGGGGGTTTTTCCAGGGTCATATTGACCAAAAATCAGCGTGTCAATTTTCTATGTGTGGCTGATTTATTTTCTGAGTTTTTATTTCTGCATTTCAGCACTGAAATTTCCAGAATTTGTGTTTTCAGAAAATATTTATTTTTCTAGCGTGTTGAATGTGTGGCTATGGGAATGGGCATTTAACTTTATGGGATAAATAAGGAGAAACTGAAAACCGGGGTTGAGTTATCAAATTTCTACATGGTATCAGAGCTATTTTGCTGAAAAGTGCAGTTTTGGATAGCAAGAAGAAAAATTACAGCAAGTTAATTTTTCACATATAAAACAATACCTTTACTACAACAGTGTTATTTTCAGTTTATTTAGGACAGCAAGCATGTCTTTGGGCTTGAGGGTGGAGGATAGGTTGGATGGGCATAGTAACTACAGTGTATGGAAGGAAGAATGCAGAGCATCTTTGAGAAGGCAGAAGTCTGGGATATCATGGTGCATACCGCACAGAACCCTGTTCATGTGCCTACTAATGTTGTTTAGTTGGCAACATTTAATAAGAAGAATAACAAGGGTAAAAGACTAATTCTGGATGGAATCAAAGACCATTGCATTCCTCATGTGAGAGGAAAGAGATATGTTCATGAGATGTGGATAGCCTTGACCAATCTCTACCAGAGTACCAATGAGAACAGGAAAATGGTCCTAAGGGAGAAGCTGAAGACCATTAAGATGGGTAAGACTGATAGTGTAGCTGGATATCTCACAAAGATTACTAATGTGAGAGATGCATTGACAACAGTTGGAGAGGTCATTCCACCCACTGAGTTAGTGCAGATTGCAGTGAATGGCCTTCCCATTTCATGGTTGAACTTTGCTGATGGGGTTTGTGCACGCGAGACCCTTCCCTCTTGGGAGAGGTTCTAGGATGATTGCATACAGACAGGAATCAGAAAAAGCCAGCTTGGGGCAGTGGAACCAGTTGAGCAGGATGAGGATGTAGCATTGTTGGCAGGAGGCAAGAAAGGCAAGGGAAAGAAGCAAGCTTCCACAAGTGTTGGTGGGGGAAAAGGCAAAGGCAAAGGTAAAGGTAAACAGGGGAACACACAGAAGGACTATTCCAAGGTGAAGTGTTGGAATTGTCAGAAGATGGGACACTATGCAGTTGTGTGTCTGGAGAAGAAGAAGAAGGGGAAGAACCAGAGCATGGCAGCATCAACAGAGATGGAGGACTTTATGGATAGCTTTGACGAGGAGTTTGGGTTCATTTCTTGTGAGTCCACTAGTGTAGGATCACCTGCCACGGAGGTTGAGAAGGAGTGTGCATTTCCCTCCACTAGCGGAGCATTTTCAGGTATCTGGTATGTTGACAGTGGGGCTTCACGTTATATGACAAGAGTCCGTGAGTACTTCTCAGAGCTTTCAGAGAGTGGCACTGATATAGAGGTAGTACTTGGAGATGACATCGTTGTTAGAGCAGTCGGTGTAGGGACATTGACATTTGATAGGGAACCCAAACCTCCCTTGAAAGTGTCAGATGTTCTATATGTGCCAGGGATGAGGAAGAACGTCATATTCGTCTTAGCATTAGAGGACAGAGGATATGAGATATTGTTCAAGAGAGGACAAGTGCTTATATATCCCAAGGGCACTCTAGCTGATTCAACTAGAGTGATTGGTGTACGCCATGCAAAGGTGTACAAGTTTGCATTTCAGCCCCTTTTGGCATTGAGCAGTAGTACCGATAACAGAGCTAGCAGTTCAGAGCTGTGCGAGATTTGGCACAACAGGATGGGGCACATGTATCATGGAGCCTTGAGGACATTGCGGGAGATCACTACAGGTGTGCCAGATTTCCGTACTGATCACTTTGATACATGCAGAGGATGTGCTATGGGCAAGTTTTCCAAATCCCCTTTTCCCAGCAGTGACAACAGATCGACTGGGATACTTGATTTGATTCATTTCGATGTGAGCGGTTGGATGTCTCATGTTTCCTTGAGTGGATATGAGTATTATGTTTTATTCATTGATGATCACTCCAGAAGGACCTTGATTTATTTCTTGAAGACCAAGAGTGAGGTCTTCAAGCGGTTTTAGGAGTTCAAAGCTTTTGTGGAGACTCAGACAGGTCGGAAGATCAAGTCCCTGAGGTCGGACAATGGAGGGGAGTACACCCTTGGTGAGTTTGTTGAGTATTGTGTGGAGGCAAGCATCAGGAGGGAGTTCACAGTTCCTTACAACCCCTAGTAGAACGGGATTGCGGAGAGGAAGAATAGATCCATTGTTGAAGCTGCCAAAGCCATGTTACATGATCAGGGGTTACCATTGTTTTTGTGGGCAGGGGCCTGCAACACTGCTGTATATTTGCAGAACAGGAGTCCACATTGTGCCTTGGGGCATGTGACTCCGGAGGAGGCTTTTTCTAGGAAGAAGCCTGATGTTGGTCATCTTCGTATCTTTGGGTGTATTGCATACTCCTACGTACCCAAGGAGAAGAGGACCAAGCTAGAGCCCACCATAGAGAAGGGTATCTTTGTGGGCTACAGTGAGACCTCGAAATCCTTTTAGATTTATATTCCCGCATAGAGGAGAGTTGTTGTCAGGCGAGATGTGAAGTTCGAGGAGGACAGGGCTTTCAGGAGGTCACGGGAGATAGAGTATCTGGATCGGCCAAACCCTTAGGAGCAGCTGAGTCAAGCACAGGGATCCAGTGGGCAGGGATCAAGAGGATCCAGAGGTACATTGATTACGGTGTCAGGCATGTCAGTGAGCAGTGGCTCACAGAGTTAGAGGGGTGGTGCTTCGGATAGCATGCAGAGCAGTCCGCAGAGCAGTTCACTAGGGAGTCCACTGATGGACAGTTCACACAGTACTTCAGCATCTACAGGTTCAGGTTCAGGAAGGAGGAGTTTCATTCTTCGGTGGGAGAAGTGTACTCAGGGAAGAGGAAGCCTAAGAGGCTTCAGGATACCTTGAGAGAGGCCACATCTGTTGCTGGGCGAAAGAGGCCGGTCAGAGAGAGTAGACCACCTGATAGGTTCTGTAGCTATATGGCAATGGTTACCAACATCATTGACTCTGAGCCTTCTAGCTATGAGGAGGCAGCTAGCCAACAGGTCTGGAGAGAGGCCATGCAGGAGGAGTATTCTTCTATCATGAAGAATGATGTTTGGGAGGTGGTGTCGAGGCCTGAGGGCAAATCCGTGGTTACTTCCAGATGCCCTTACAAGGTAAAGCATGCTGTAGATGGCAGCATCGAGAAATTCAAGGCAAGGTTTGTGGCTAGAGGGTTCTCCCAGGTAGAGGGAGTAGATTATGAGGAGACCTTCGCTCCCGTGGCTCGATATACTTTGATTTGCCCCATCATATCGATAGCAACAGAGATGGGTTGGAAGATCCACCAGATGGATGTGAAGACCGCATTTCTCAATGGCTTGATACAGGAGGAGGTGTACATTGAGCAGCCACAGGGCTTTGAAGTGCATGGGAAGGATTCCCATGTGTGCAGACTGAAGAAGGCCCTTTATGGCCTGAAGCAAGCTCCCAGAGCTTGGTACTCCAGGATTGTTACTTACTTGCAAGAGATGGGTTTCACAAAGAGTGATGCAGATCCGAACCTTTACTTTATTGTGATAGGTGAGGAGCCTCTCATTCTGGTGTTGTATGTGGATGACTTGGTCATTATGGGTGCAGAGAGACTCATAGAGAGCTGCAAGAGAGATCTTGCGTCGGAGTTTGAGATGAAGGACATCGGCTTGATGCATTACTTTTGGGTTTGGAGGTGTGGCAGGAGGAGGATCATTTCTTTCTCTGACAGGGGAAGTATATTGTGGACATCCTTGGCAGATTCCACATGCAGGATTATAGACCCATGTCGACATCGATGATCACCAATTGGTAGAAGCTTCATGCTTCAGATTTCGAGTTGGTGGATCCCACATTGTATAGACAGTGGATTGGTTGCTTGATGTATTTGGTCAACACCAAACCAAATATATGTTTTACAGTCAACACGATGAGCCAGTTCATGTGTGAGCGCAAGAGGGTGCACTGGGTTGCTACAAAAGACATTTTGCGGTACTTGCAGGGGACAGTGGATTGTGGTCTGAATTATAGGCAAGGAGATGGAGTGAGATTGGCAGGTTACACTGATTCTGATTGGGCAGGTTGTGCTTCTGATAGGAAGAGCACTTCAGGGAGCTGTTTTGGGTTGGGTTTGGCAGTGGTGTCGTCGTTCAGCGGGAAGCAGCGTTCAGTAGCATTGAGTTCAGCGGAAGCAGAGTACATGGCAGCCAGTCTAGCTAGTTGTGAGGCCATCTGGCTTTGCAAGATGTTGTTTGGCTTATTTGGTCAGTCGTTGAGACCTTCAGTGATATACTGTGATAATCAGAGTTGCATTAAACTCATGGAGAATCCAGTATTTCATGACAGGTCAAAGCATATCGGCATCAGATATCACTTCATCAGGGACTATGTTTAGAAGGGAGTCGTGAAGCTTGAGTATATTCCCACTTATGAGCAGGTTGCAAATATTCTTACCAAAGCCTTACCATGGGGCAAGCATGTCTACTTCAGAGACAAGATAGGTGTCCTCGATAAGAGGGAGTGTTGAAATTTGGTTACCGGAGGACAGGTGGTTCCCTAAGGCTTTGATCTTTGGCCTAGGGAAAAGTGTCCAAAAGAATTTAATTTTTCTCCTAAAGTGACTTTGTAAAGTTATAAAGTCGAATCTAATTTAAAAGTGAATTTAAGTGATAAAGTTACTAAGTCTAATTTTAAAGTGACTTTAATAAAGTCAATGTGAAATTAGAAAGTGAAAAGTGACTTTGAAAATAAATGACTAAGTGGGTCTTTATTAAAGCGGGGTGAATTAAAAAATAGAAAGTGAGATTTAAATGAGCATTTAATTTCAGCCCTAGATTTAAAGCTATCTCATCCATTGGATTTAGGGATTCTTCAAAAGTCACTTAGGGTTAGGTTAAAGGAGGGAAAGGAGAGAAAAGGTCATTCATTCTTTCATGAGCAGATTGAAAGAAGTTTGAGAGAGAGCTGGAGAATTTTTGAGCTTGAGAAGGTGAAGGAGAGGAAGAGTTCAGTAGTCCGTACAACAGCAGGAGGCTGCACGCTTTTCGAGGCAGCAAGAGGCTGCATGATTTTCGAAGCAACAAGTCCGTACAAATAGCACAGTTTTCGAGGTAGCAGTCCGTACAACTTGAGGCACGGTTTTTGAGGAGAGGGAAAACACAAAAATCGAGGTGATGGTACGACAAGCTAAAGGCACAGATTTCGAGGTTGTTGGGCACAATTTTCGAGGCAACAAACACGGATTTCGAGGAGGCAGTTCTGCTATATTTTTTTGTACAGTCCGTATAGCTAAGTATTGGGCACGATTTTCAAGGTTGTTAAATGTTGTAATAATTTTCTGTTTTGAACATTTTGCTGTTTTGGCACGTTTTCCAAGGCAGAGGCAAGCACGGGAAACAAGATAAGTCTGTACATTGTTCGCTGGAATTTTTCGTGTACATTTCACGTCTCTGTAAAAGCATTTTTCAGAAATAAAGAGAAGTTTTCGAACTGGTTTTCCCCAAGAGTTGTAGGAGGTTTTTCCAGGGTCATATTGACAAAAAATCAGCGTGTCAATTTTTTGTGTGTGGCTGATTTATTTTCTGAGTTTTTATTTCTGCATTTCAGCATTGTGAAATTTCCAGAATTTGTGTTTTCAGAAAATATTTATTTTTCTAGCTTGTTGAATGTATGGCTATGAGAATGGGCATTTAACTTTATGGGAGAAATAAGGAGAAATTGAAAACCGGGGTTGGGTTATCAAATTTCTACATATCATCCTGATGTTCTTCAATTGTTCTTTAAGTACCATCTTCCTGCTCTCATTGGTTCTCTGATAGAGAGTGATTAGAGCTGTCCACATTTGATATGCATATGTGTTTCCTCTCACGTGAGGAACCACATGATTCTTCAGACTGTCCTTCAAAATCCTTTTTGCCTTTGCATTATTTTTTGTGAATTCAGCAAGTTCATCTGCAGCAGTAGGAGTTACAACCTCTTGCCGCACTATGTCCCAAATTGCTACCTCCTCAAACACTGTCTAACTTCTGTCCTTCCAAACGGCATGGTTGGATATCCCATCCAGTCTGTCCTATATCCTTAAGAACATGGCCATCACTGCTGTCCAAAATTTACAAAACCAAGAAAATGGAGGAATGAATTTTCCAGCACACGTTGTTGTCCCAAAAGTTCAGTCTGTGTGAAATTTCACCTTGCTGTCCTAAAATATGAGTTTGTTGTCCAAAAATTTAGTTTGTTGTCCCAACTGCTGTTTGCTGTCCCAAACTATTGTTTGTTGTTCAAACTGCAATTTTCAGCCTGTAGCTCTGATACCATGTCGAAATTTGATGACTAAAGAGTTTCGTACAATCCCAACCCGGTTTTAATTTCACCTTATCACTCCCATTCAGTTAAATGCTCTTTCCTATAAACTTACGTTCATCATATAGAATTTTGAAAATGAAATTTTCAGATTAAAACACATGGGACTGTCATCACATGCTGAAAATAAATATGGACATAAACAGACCAACAACACATAAAAAAATACACATAGATATTTGGTCAACTTAGACCCAGGCAAAACCTCTTCAATCTTCCCCGGGGAAAACTTGTTAGAAAACTCTTCAAATTTATTTATCTTTCAAGTTAAGGAAAAATACATTTGCAGACAAAACAAGTTACAAAACAACCAAATACAACTTATCTCTTCAGCGCAAAACTCCTTGTAAACCATGCCCACTTTGCCTCGATTTCCGTGCCCGCTTGAAGCTGAAAATGTATTGTACGGATGCATATTGTACTGTATGGATTTCATACAGATTGCAAAGATTCTGTACGGATTTTTTTTTCAAAAATAATGTTTTTTTTTCCTCAAAAACTTCTCTTGAACTGCGTGCAGCTCACAACATTAAATGTTGTTCGTACTATACCTTCTGTTATCTTCTATGCCTTGATTTCCATGCCCAGAATTGCCCAGAAATCACTACTTCAACTTGCTTCAACAAATTTCTCTTTCAGAACTTTTCTCTAGCCCTCAGCCTCCTTTTTCCAATCAGCTCATGAAGAATGAATGAATTGCAGTTTCTCTTTTCGTTTCCCTAAATGACTTTTGGGCAACACTAACATTTAATGGCTCAGATTCATTTAGATAAAGGGATGAGAATAAATATGCATTAATTCTTATTTTTTATATTTTAACTCACCCATTAAATAAAGTACCCACATTGTACTTTAGGTCTAAAGTCACTTTTAAGTTTTCATTTATAATTTAACATTGACTTTACCACTTATAAAGTCACTTTCACTTTATAACTTAATATTGACTTTACCACTTATAAAGTCACACTTACGAAAAGAATTATTTTGGACACTTTTCCCTAGGTAGACTAACCCATGGGAAACCACTTGCCCATGGTACATTAAAAATAAACACCTTTGTGATGTCAATCATCAAGATGGGGGTGGTTAATGTGTGAATAAACTTGCAAATCCTGTGAAAACGTATATGCATTTCTTTTACCGACAAACTTCTTGTTTTCTTGTGAACAGATTGCCAGATGTGGCATTTTCTGGCAATCATTTTATTATTATTATTTGTCATCCATCTTGTGAATACTGCTCTACACTATACTGCGTCATTGGTTGATTCTGCCATTCTTTGTAATAGCTTAAATGCGTTAGACATTTCCATTATTTCTTTTAACTGCAGATTCAGTTGATTCTGAAAGTTTAAATGGAGGTTTAATCCAGTGAAGTAAAATTCTGTATTCTATTGCATTCTTGATATTTTATGCAAAATCTCTATATGCACAGATATGCATGTAGACAAGGAAGGTTTTCTGTTGGTCAGATTAGACAAATTGTTGACCCTAGTTTTGTATTCAGTGAAATCATATTTTTGCATAACTGTATGGAAGATTTATTTTACTTATTTATATTCTGAATTCCAATGTTTTGTAACAGAACCCTCAACCAAAGATGGTAAAGGAGATTTTAGCAAAAGAAAAACTCAGTACAGTAGGTCTGAATTTGCTGCAGATCAGTCAACAAAAGTTACAGAAATGGATAATGTTTCAGCAATTCAAAGACCCATATTCAATGTCAGAAATCATTCAACTCAGCTAAAGCTCAAATATGCGCCGGCTTTGAAAATCTGCAGTGCAAAATCGCTGGAGAAATGCAAGGCAATATTGGAACCCATCGCTGAAGGTAATCATGCAGTTTCTTGTTCTGAAAATGTGATCAATAACAAAGGAGAGTATGATTTCCAGAATCATTCAAGCTCTCAATCTTCTTCATCTGCTAGCTTATCTCGCAGAAGCACAAGCTCTCATGCTGCTCATAATGATAGATGGATTGTTAGGGATATGGCGTTGAACAAAGACTCGCTTCACAAATACCCTAATGATTTCTCCAACATTGACAATCAAAATGAGGCTTCTCATAGTTCAACAAAATTCATGAACAGAACTGTGTCTAATGCTTTTTCAGTCCCTATTCCTTCAGTAAAAGTGCAATCAGCACTGGATCTTCTGGCAGCCACTTACAATGATGCATCAGATTCTGATGAACTAGATGATATTGTCAAAAATGGTAAATGCCATCCTGCTCATGAAGAACAAGATGTTGCATTAGATAATGATGACATTGCTGAAATTGCACCTTTGGCTGGGCACTATCATTCAAAGAGTAGTATTCTAAAAGAAAACGCCCACCTTTCTTCACCTGGATCAGCTAGTAAAATTTCTGTGGAAGGGACTGACAAGGAAATTGTAACAACGGTTCTTTTTTCTTCAGATAAGGTATCATCTTTACATGCTGGGCAGAATGGTTCTTTTTGTGACATTGTGAAGCAGAGTACAAGTTTCAGGAAAGGGTCTCCGCTGTCTTCGAGCCTTTCTCCAAAAAGAAGGGCATCTGTATCTGAATCTGTAACAGAAATTCATGATGATCTCCATGTCATTGGCCATGGATTATTTTCACCAGAATCCAGTAACTTGATAGAGAAGTCAATTCTAACTCCGCCACTCTGTAAGACTTCAGTCAAAGAGACTCCTGGTAGCGAAGCATTACCAAGTCATCAGTCTGGTGATGGAAAAATTGAATTTGGAGTGACTGCTGAAGATATATCTGAGACTGATGAAGCCATTCCCAGTGTAACAGTTTCCTCTGTAAAGGAGTCCAAGAACTTGACAGTTTCCACAGTAGACAGAAATATTTCTATTTTAGATTCTGGCACCGTATCTAAATGCATCACTGAGTGCCCTGAGGTCTGCTCTTTTTTTGAAAAAAGTGGTGGAGATCTCTCTACAAGCTATTATGAAAAGGCATCTATTTATGACCAACATGCAGCCAAGAAAGTCCCTTCAGGAAATGATGTGGATGAGAACATTAGAGAAAATTCAGACATTGTTTCTATGCCTGTCATGACTAATTCTACGCGTATAGATGTTCATCATAATAAACAGACTTCTAAAACAGCAGAGGGCAATATGCTAGGGTCTGGGGCAGGACATGGTTTTCAAACAAATATTCCTGTTACATCAGTAGGGAAGGGAAGAACATCTTCACTGTGGAAACCTTGCAAAGGCTTCATGAGACCACATGTATTTTGCCTGGAACATGCTCTTCAGGTAGAGGAGCAATTGCGAGCTCTGGGAGGTGCACATTTGCTGATTCTATGCCATGCAGGTAAAGTAATGTTACATTTGCTGATTCTATGCCATGCAGGCGAAGTAATGTTATATTGTTCCTTAAGGAGTGTTTCTTTGCTAATCACGATGTCTTTGACACCACTATAGTTTTCCTATTTTGTTCTCTCCATCTAAGATTTTGTGGGGCTTAACCAGCCCTGAAGATCAAAGCTATCGTACTCTTCAATTTAGTGACTTGAATCTTGGAAGTCAGCTGAGCTGCTCATTCTGGTCCTCAGTTGGCTGATCATAAAAAGTCTGGTGCTAAGTTGCTCACCCACTGTTTGATGTTGAAACACCTGACTTGCTAAATTTCATTGTGATTCAGTTGACTGTTGAGCTTGGTGAGGAGTTATTGGTTGAGTTATACTCCACACTGGTGTGGATTTTTAACCACCTCCTAGTTGTGCTGAGAGGTGCTCTCCAGCCCAATATGGTAGAGATGTTGTAATGTAATGTTTAACATTTTGACTAAGTCAAATTAGATTAAAAATAAAATAAAATAAAAAGATTAATGCAATGCAATGTAAATATTTTAACTTAGTAAAAAATAATAATAGCAAAATAAAAATAGCTCTATAAAAATAAAGTAATAATAAAAATAAAAATGACACATGGTACTGATCTTTGGTATTGAGAATTCATGGTATACATGTGGAATATAGCCTATTTAAAGGGAAAATTAAACCAGCTTAGATCCATCTTAACTCTGGATTTACTAAGCATCGAGAGGGATCAAATCTCTTGGTGTGCAAACCTCTTTTATAGTGAAAAGAGATTTGATCCCTCTCGGCAATTGGTAGATCCTGAGTTAAGATGGATCTATGCTGGTTATTCCTGAGTCCAAGTCTGACAAGTTTGTCCAAGTTTAACTTTGGGCATTTTGAATTCTTGAATACACCAGAGAAACTTGTTCCCAATTTCTTCAATTAATTTAGAAAGACCTCTGATTTGCACTTTACCCGTTTCTAATGTTTCTTTTTTGAACACGCCAACCTTTCTTTTACAATCCAACTGGAAACAGATTCTCTTCTTTCAGGATGTTTTGTCTTCATATCCATTGTTCATCCTACAATAATCATAGCAGATTTTAGCATCCTTTTCAAGGTTTAAATAATTTGTTGCATTCATTCAATAAATAATAATCCTCTAGCTTATCAGACTGGTTAATATGTTTTGAATATATAGCCGAAATTTCTTCAATTTTCAATTTATCCTGTTATTGATCCCAAAATCCAGATACTTCTTAGTACTTACATACATAATAGCATTTGTATATCGTTAATGAGTCTCTGTTAATTTCTGCATATGTTCTATGCCATTTCAGATTAGGGCACAATACTGAAGAAGATAGAACATACTAATAGATTGATAGAAAAATGAGCAATGAAAGGAAGAGAAAAATGGTGGCGTTATGGCGATCAGCAGGATGCTTCTACCAACAAAGTCTCCAATAGGTCATTTAGCCAAGCATGTCACATATAACCCAGAACAACCCAAACAAAGAATAGTCCATATATATCACAGCTCCAACGCAATCCAGAGAGAGAGAATTCCTCCACAACAATGTGTGTCAAATGAACTCTAAGTCTCTCCAATATATAGGAATCTTTGGGGGTGTGTGACACGTCCTTTAAGATATTTAAGTCTATTTTATTCTAGGCCGACCTAGCACATAAGTGGAATAAATTCAAAGTATATGTTCTGCTCATCCCATCAAGATGATCTTTAGATCAATCTTACACCTCTCCGAAAGAGGAGTCCAATAAAAATATTGGGATCGTCATCTGAGCAACACAACCCGGAGTTTGGACCTAGTTGTCCAATTTTAACACTCCCTCTCAACTAGGGAGTACTCCGTCCACTAGTGCAATCCAAACATCGTGCATCAGCCCGCCGTAACTTGCTTTGCTGGCCTCTTTATTTTAGAACAGAAGTGGGTTAGTCACAAAGACATCATTACCGGCTGACAGATTCAGCCCAGAGGTCAAAACTCTATCCGACTCACAAAGAGTCTCCAACCAACCCGAAGTTGGTTCATCTGACCCGAAGTCAGGCGGAGGTCCGAGACCTCACAAGACTTGATCCTAGATCAAGTGGTTGGATTGTGCCATCCTAGATAGAGAGTACAGCAATGTCTGATGCGTCCATCAGTCTTTGCTACTTGTCTCTAGCTTTTCCCACTTCATTGGTCAAATGAGAGGTACTTCCCATGAGCCCTGAAATCAATGGGTAGGATGCATACGGGGCACAAATAATGAGAGGTGAACCAATTCAATAATCACAACGGTGGGGTCGAAGCACACCAACAAGGTTTGGCAAGTCTGGCCTTGTGGTTGCTCATAGCTCCGAGAAGTTGTCCCCAAAGCCCCCCAGAGCTCCTCGAGCTCATCATCCAACAGGACCCACATCATAGGGTCATTCCACGATACCAAGTTTCTCACGAAAGGTTAGGAACTTGACCTTTCCCAGGGGCTTAGTGAGAATATCCGCGACCTGCTCATGAGTTCCTATATGATCGAGCCTTACAACACCTCGCTGTACCATATTCCGGATGAAATGGTACCTAATATCAATATGCTTGGATTGGTCATGGAACACAGGATTCTCGGTCAAGCGAATCCCACTCTAATTATCACAGAGTATCACCGTGGTATCTAGCACATGCTCGAACAATGCACTGAAGAGCTTTCGCAACCAGACTGCTTCACAATAGGCCATACTTGCTGCAATGTATTTGGCCTCAGCGATGCTCAAAGCCACTGATTTCTGCTTCTTGCTCATCCATGAGATCGAAGCAGAACCAAGATTGAAATAGCATCCCGATGTGCTCTTACGATCCACCACACTGCCAGCCCAATCGACATCAGTATATCCAAGGAGTGTCACGCTCCCGGCAGTGTATCTCAGCCCATGGTTTATCGTGCCCCGAAGATATCTTAGAAGATTCTTGGTTCACTGCAAAACATATATCTGGACGGGTGTTCACTAAGAACATCAGGGCCCCTACGAGTTGACGATACTCAGTAGGATTTGACAATACGGGCCCAGCAGCGCTGCCACTCAACTTCTTGAAGTTGAGTTCCATTGGTGTTGACACGGACTTGCAGTCCACCATACCAAATCTTGCCAGAAGTTTCAGAATGTATTTTCCTTGAGAAAGGAAAATCTCGCCAGGTCTCTTCCAAACCTCCAGGCCTAAGAAATAGTGCATCAGTCCTAGGTCCTTTATCTCGAACTCAGCAGCGAGCTCCCTCTTACGCTGATGAATGAGAGGGTCAGCACCTGCCAGGAAGAGGTCGTCCACATACAACACCAGAATGAGAGGCTTCTCTCTATCAAACTTGAAGTAAAGGTTCGGATCAGCATTACTACGAGTAGCTATCTATCCTCTCGTGCCAAGCTCTGGGTGCTTGCTTCAGCCCATAGAGGGTTTTCTTCAACCTGCGGACATGGGTTTCTCGATCCTGGATTTCAAACCCTAGAGGATACTCTACATACACCTCTTCCTTTATCGCACCATGCCACAAAAAACGGTCTTTACATCCATCTGATGAAGATTTCGTCCTTGCGTAGGAGCAAGGGATCGAATGGTGGTATATCGGGCCACAGGTGCAAATATGTCACCATAGTCTATGCCTTCCTCACAGGCAATGAATCTTGCCTGAACTTTTCAGTACTTCTGTTAGTATGAATCTTTTGTCAATGAAAGACGACTTTAGCTACGCATAACAAATAGCCCTAACATCAATTATGGCTGCCAATATCTTCAAATCTGCAGTTAGTTGATCCAAATAAAGCTGCACAAATCCAGATCTATGCATAAAAAGACATTAAGCAGTAAAAATGAAATGTTGCTCCATGCATCCAATAGATAAGACAAGAACAATATGTTTGAAAGAATTTTTATATTAAAGGGGCACCTGAGAGGAAAACAGGAAAGGTGTTTCCAATTCTCCTCAATGGGATGGGTTCTTGAAAGTCCTCAGCATTTCAGATCTAATATTTCTCTCTCTTGTTGGTGTAGAAAACCCAGACAAACATAGAACTCAAAGGGAGCTCACAAAGCAAATGATGGAGAATGTGACAATGATAATGGCTCAAAGTCAGACCAAGAGTATAGATCTAGAGTGATCTAATGCAAAATGAAAGGTGACAAATGAATGGGAAAACCCTTCTATTTATAACAAAATATTAGGGTATTCTAGAACTTGGTGTATGAATAAAATATTATTAATCAAATTCTAGAACCACCTTTTAGGAATATCTTATTATATTTATTGGAGGGAAAAGGGTTTTTGACTTGGGTCAAATCCTTTATTTATAAATAATAAATAAATAAATGATTTATTTATTATTTTAAGGAAATGGTGGAAATATAATTAAATAAATAATGACTTATTTAATTATTTATAAATTATTTAGTCATATTTAACTAGGAATTATTATTTAAATAAAGATTAAATAACTTATTCCTGGGAAATAATCAAATAAATAAGGATTATTTAATTGATTTCCTTGTTTTGGGTTAAATATGACCAGGAGTAATAATTGAATTGATGTTTAACGAATTATTCCTTGAGGAAATATAAACAAATGTAGATTTGTTTATTGTTTCCTTTTGGGGTTTCCTGTTTAGACCATAAACAACTTAATAAAGGTGTTTTACTAAGTTATTTTACATAGTGAAAGCAATTTTACTTAGGGTAAAATTGGTCTTACATGGTGTACTTGGGTTCATCTAATGACAATAGGTTAGATGACCAAAAAATGGTGTAACAACTTCCATCAGATCCATGCTTGATTTTGAAGCAAGGTGACAACAGCTTTGATCTGTGGTCTAGGAAACATATCCCATATATCACCCTTGTATCCTTGCAGATTTAGATACTTTACAGCTTCTTCAAATGATCTAGGCTCATATTGTACTCATGGCTACTAGATACCCCTGGTATTTATATGGCTTCTCGGTTTTATTCCGGAATTTCCCCCTCTGAAGCCATATATCTTTGAGCCATAAGGATCTTCTTTTGTTCAGCAATGATATTAGCTCAGGAGCATATACAAATGTATTCTCCCTCTTAATGCTAGCTTCTCTCTCGAGAGAAGATATCTATTTTAAATGAGGGCATCCCAGATACCAACTTGGAAAGGTGACTTAATCTTCCACAGTCAAAGCCATCCAACAGACTTTGCTGATCATGGTTCAAGATTCCAAGAATGTCTGAAAGATGTCGAAACATATTTTACCATTATGCTCCAGAGTGAGACTGCAACTGTCACATGCTAACTACTACATAGATGTCTATCTATGTCACTGTCCAACAGGGAGAATATACCAACAAGCCCCAACTTGTGTTAGAAGTCTTGTTATTCTAAGGAGGTCTGCTATAGCTTCCCCAACTAGCCCTCTTTATTGCGACCCACAGAACTAGGAATCCAAACATGATTCCTTCTCTCATAATTCTGCACTTGAGAGCTTCATCTACTACATCTGACATCTCATCCAACATTGCTTCTTATTTACAGATCTGCTTAAGACTTCAGATCTCAGTTCTGCGATTTTTCTCCTAGATTTCACAGATCTAGGAACTGATCATACAAATGTTAAAACACAGAATTTACCCTTCTTCATGTCAGTCCATGCAGATCTAGCACAGTCATAATGGTACTCCTGCTCATCAATGTTCCAGCCCCAATCATCCAACAGGATAAATCTGGACAAGGTACTTTTTAAGGTTACTACCAATAGATTAAGGCCAGGTATATGCTGGTTCACAACCACTGTCAACAGTATCATAACACTGTTAAATGAAGCACTGCATTGCCCCTCAAGTCATCAATACATGTTACATGTGTTCCTTTGTTCATCAAGGTGACTTGTATCTTCAAAACAATCTAGAGTTTTGAATGAAAATCTTATAGATGACTTCCATAGAAATGAATTTTGCTGATGATGACCAATAATTAGCAGGCCCTGATATCTACACGTAGCCAAGAAATCAATTGTAGAAGTGACAATTTTATCAAACATATCAGAAAACTGTATATGATAATTATTTTCCAGGGACTGTCCAAGGGAGATGCTTAGTAATTCAAGGCTTTACCGAGTTGTAAATTTCTGTTAGGGCATTAGCAGGCTGCACCATCCACTATCCAGTGATTGGACAGCCTTCTAAAGCTGCAGCCTAGGCAAGGCAAGGTGCCTTATGAATGGGCTGCTGGATTGTTCATGGGCAGTTACCTCATTTTTCTTGCCCAAAACACACCTCAAATAATGCAACCTCCTTTCCTTGCATCCACGGTGACCTTGAAACCCCTGCTGGAATACACAACGATTCGGCCTTTTAGAACATTCAAATAATTCCTCCTGGAGATTGCTACAGAGACAAATAATATGAGGCCCTTCTATCTGCGTACAAATTATTCACTCGCTTCTGCATAGACTTGTGGAGCCTGATCCAAATTGGAGAATAACATGGCGTCAATCAATTTATCAGATTCGGCTTCTAATCTTACAATACACTCCAGAAATACGCTCAACAATCACGAGGCTTATGTAACTTTCCCAACTGATGCACAGGCCCCTTTAACACGCACTTCTTGAGTCAACTTGGACACAGAAATCTTCAGATCCGATTTTGATCAAGTCGGCACATATATCTGACGATGTTAATTCTAAACAAAGTGAAATTTTCAACTGAGCGGATTTCTTTCTGAGATCATTTCTGAACAAAGCAAAACCTTTACAGCCAAACATATTTCCTTATGAGGTCAATTCTGGACAAAGTGGTGCTTTTCAAATTTGAGCGGATTTTTCTTAAGGCAGGCCCAATGTGAGGATTTCTCTGAGATGTCAATGCCAATTCTAAGAGACCCGATGTCAGCAAAAGGTAAAACCTCATGCGTATTTATCTCGAGGTAAGGACGCATCATCTGTAATCGGACGTCACCTAAATTGAACCCAGAAGTCACTCCGTCTGGTGGTCATAACTTATGTCAGGAACGAAGTAATTAAAAGAATCCTTCATACATCCATGCTATGATTTATTAAGGCAGCCAAGACCACATGTAGCCGCAATTCGACGTCTTAGGAACACCGGGCTTATGAGGCAGATTAGCGAGTTTTTTTTTCTTTTCTTGTCTGAGATAGTCGAGGCACCACGAGTTATCTGAAGCAGGTCACTGCATTTTGCTAACTGAATACCCTGAGACGTGAGGTCTGGAAAGCTGAAATCCTACAAGACTGGAAATTCGAGACAAAAGGTGTTCGTGGTTGACCGTTGAAGAGAGTGCAGGTGCCATGTTGGAATCTTGAGAGAGCAATAACGATTCCAAATTGCAGTGGGCCCGCTGGATGGAAGTGAGCGTCGTTAAATAATTTGTTCAGATCGACGGTCCGCTGCAATAAGCTCTCCAAACTATATAATATGACTCTGTGTTAACTATATGGCTCTGCGTTAATTATATGACTCTGCGTTTTAGATTTGACTCAATTCTTCGCCAATAGAAATTGTCGTTGCATGGATGCCACGATTGCTCCATTTAGTCGACAAGCTTGATAAAGCGGTTCCCTTGTGGCCCACAACGCCATTCTTAATTTTGACGTCTTTCTTGTTAGTTTGATTAACTCTCCAGCTGAGTATAACCATCCAAATGGCCAGATCGACTTGTAATTTGTCTGCGTGGTCACCAAAAACAAACCCCACTTCCTACGGTTGTCTTTTAACAATTCGGTGCTCCAGAGTCAAAACAGGCCCACTCATCCACGCTGTTGCCGGTAAAAAAATTTGTCCATGCTGTCTTTAATGAGGTAGGGACTGCGGCCCACCTATAGCAGTGTACGCTGCTATCCATCGCACCCAAGACACATTTATGTAGGCTGAAACAACCTTTTTTAATTCGGTCTTCCTAAATGGACCATATGACAGTCATCTATGCCTCCCTGTTCTTGAACTTCATTAGCTGCGGCTAAGACAGAGACATAGTCTCTCCTCCACGAGCTATAAATTGGGCATTGTCTTCCATAAGGCTCTGATACCATGTTAATTTCTGCATATGTTTTATGCCATTTCAGATTAGGGCACAATACTGAAGAAGATAGAACATACTAATAGATCGATAGAAAAAGGAGCAGTGAAGGGAAGAGAAAAATGGTGGCGTTACGGCGATCAACAGGATGCTTCTACCAGCAAAGTCTCCAATAGGTCATTTAGCCAAGCATGTCACACATAACCCAGAACAACCCAAACAAAGAACAGTCCATATATATCACAGCTCCAACGCTATCCAGAGAGAGAGAATTCCTCCACAACAATGTGTGTCAAATGAACTCTAAGTCTCTCCAATATATAGGAATCTTTGGGGGTGTGTGACACGTCCTTTAAGGCATTTAAGTCTATATTTTATTCTAGGCTGACCTAACACATAAGTGGAATAAATTCAAAGTATATGTTTTGCTCATCCGATCAAGATGATCTTTAGATCAATCTTACACCTCTCCGAAAGAGGAGTCCAACAAAAATATTGGGATCGTCATCTGAGCAGCACAACCCGAAGTTTGGACCTAGTTGTCCAATTTTAACAGTCTCTCTGGCATAACAATTGTTTTATTGTTTAACAAGGATTAGCGGTCAGTATCATTGTTGCAAATATGACAATGTTGAAAATCATGAGATTTTGAAGGTGGCAATATTATCACGATATTTTTCAAATTTTGAATATGTCATATTTTGAAAATATTGCGAGATAATGGAATATATTGACAGATGCGAGAGATTTTGTTTGGGGATATTTTTGCTCATTATAATGAGGAAAATCATTGGATTGAGAACAAACTCAATGTTACCTTTGCCCATAAAAGGGCTAGAGGGAGGGGGTTGCTTTAGTTGTTTAAGAAATTGAAAACAAATTGTAATTTTAAAAGTTTGCCAATATTTTCTGTTATTTCCCTTGAAGCTGATAAGTTTCTTTCTGTGAAAAATCTACTGTAGTATCATGGTTTACTTCTCCTACTTGATTAAATTATACAAGTTATCTTCAAAAATAAGATTCAGAAAATACCAAAGTAAACACAACTAACAGCCTACACATGCAGATCATTTACTAAATGTTACGCTCATTCAAACAAAGTGACACTCTGATTTTTGGACATAAGTTCCCTGAAAATCCCAAAGCGGGAAAACCGGTGCAACAGATATGAGGGTTTATTATTATTAAGTAGATTTTGAGTACAACAAATCTGGGCATCAAATCTGGTTCACCCCACAGAGAAAAACATAGATCTGCAGCTAACCTGCTGTTCTGAGACCAAAATTCTGACTGATCCACACCCTCAAACGAGATTTACAAGACTCAGCCTGGATATGGCCCTAGAAACCCCAATGTTGTCCCTGAAGCCCCATCATCCGCCCTGCTAGGCTCTATGTGCCTCTGCGCTGCTCAGAGAGGGACTGCGTAACCCTAGAGTGGGTGACGCAGTCCTTACGCTGCCTCTGGAGGCCTCTACGTAACTCCGAAGTCCTCTGAAGCTACAACGTTGCCCCTTCCTGGGCCTGCGTAGCACTTGCGTAGCGGCTGAAGCCTCTGCGTTGCGCAGCTGCTGCTGTTGCCCTTGCTCTTATGCGCTGTCCTTGAAAGCTGCTCCTCTGCCTCTTGCTGACTCTTGGCTACGGGATCAGATCATCACCTCAGCCAATACTACCCCTCGCTATAGAAAACTCCTCCGGAAATTCTTAGCAAGCCCTGCCCTAGAATTCTAGATCAGTGTCTCAGCTTTGCATCTGTATGTGTGTCTCAAACTGACCCTCGAGCCTTTCTCTTATATTTTTTCATTGATCTCATCAACGACTAAGATTAAAACACTTATCAACCGCTAAGATTAAAAGATTGCTTGATCCACGTCATTTAGAACATTTCAACACATTTGTTAGTTAATTCACTTTAATTATTTAATTTTCCTTAGTTTATACTTAGGAAATACATTAAAATAATTAATTATTTGAATCAGTGAAGCGCCACTCGTATAAGACCCGCGGGTCTTCGCGGGTTATATAGCGAGCCGGGTCACTCGCATAGAACCCTTGCTCTCTACCCTTACCCGCGCAAATTCGCATTAAACCCGCCTACTCGCATAAGACCTGCGGGTTTCTCATAGCACCCGTATTGGACCCCTATAAGACCCGTCCCACAACAAAAAGCATTTTTTTTGGATTTTTCTCAATTTTTTTCATTTTTCTATTTTTTTTGGAAATGAGGTGGAGGAAAAGGGAATTTGGAGGGAAGGAAATGTTTTGTAAGCACCTCTCTCCCTTTTGGAGTAGTAGCACTAGCGAAGTGAGCACTAGCGGAGTAGCAGAGCATAGTAATAGCAAGGCAGAGTCACTGCACAAGCGGAGTAGCAGCATAGGCAGAGTAGCAGCACTGGCGGAGTAGCAGCACACTGTTGCAGCAACACACTAGGAGAGTAGCAGCACAGGTAGAGTAGCAGCAAGGCAGAGTCACAACACATGCAGAGTAGTAGCACTGGCAGAGTCACAACACTGGCGGAGTAGCAGCACACTGTAACAACAAGTTAGAATCACAGCACTGGCGAAGTAGCAGCACTAGCGGAATAGCAGCACACTGTCCAAGTAGGCTTCATGATCTTTGTTTCATTGCTTTGCAACTAGCTGCTTGCATGTAATTTTTTTTAAATTTTATCTAATCAATTCAATTTTATTTATTTTTTGTTCACTTGCAATTTGCAATTTTTTTGGCCTTGTAGTTGAGTTTCTCAGCCACACAACGGCCCTGTGTGGCTGAGAAACTCAGCCACAAGGGCCTGCGGGTTGCCTCCTCAGCGCGCAAGCCCTGTGGCTGAGTTTCTCAGCCACACAGGATCGTTGTGTGGCTGAGAAACTCAGCCACAGGGCCTACGGTCTGCCTCCTGAGCCTGCAGGCCCTGTGGCTGAGTTTCTCAGCCACACAGGGGCCCTGTGTGGCTGAGTTGTAAATTAAAAAAATTAATAACCAAAAAACCAAAAAAAAATTAAAAAATATGAATTAGATTTTAAAAATTTAATTTTTTTCTTCCAGATTTCGTCACCATGCCACCAAAGGGGTATAGAAAGTCTTGTGATTCGGCATGGGCACATGGTCAACGAATCATTGCCGGTAATGACCACCATGTGAAGTGTAATTATTGCAATGCTACAATGCATGCAGGAATAAACAGGCTAAAATACCACCTAGCTAGAATTCTTGGGAATGGTGTGGGATGTTGTCAAAATTGCCCTGATGAAGTCACTATTGAAATGGTAGCTGCTTTGGAAGCCATTAAAGAAGAAACTTCTAAGAGGGCAAGAAGGAAGGATGAGATTGTTGGGATAGGTAGATCTTCATCTCAGAGTGAAACACAGATTGAAAGTCTGGGTATTGGTAACTCCTCTTCAAGTGTTGTAGCAAACAGGAGTATAAACTCTTCTTTCTTCACTCCTCGTACAACTCCAGGATCTCAACCAACCTTGGATAGTTTTAATGAAAAGAAGAGGAAGGAGGAAAATATGGCAGTGATGAGGTTTTGGTACCATAACAGTCTTTCATTCAACTATGCAAAGTCATATTTTTATCAGCCCATGGTGGATGCCATTGCAAGTGCTGGCCCTGGATACAAAGGCCCATCTTATAATGCACTTAGGGGGAAAGAGCTAGATGAGGAGTTGGAGTGTGTCAAGGAACAATTGGAGAGCATTAAAAGCTCATGGAAAATTACAGGTTGTACAATTTTGTTTGATGGGTGGACAGATCAGAGGGGTAGAACAATAATAAATTTTGTTGTAGCTTGCCCTAAAGGAACCATGTTCCTAAAATCCATTGATGCACCTGCAAATGTAAAAGATGCACATTTGATTTTTACGTTGTTGGCTGATGTGGTGGAGGAAGTTGGGGTTGCAAATGTTGTCCAAGTAATCACAGACAATGCAGCAAATTATGTAGCAGCTGGAAGGTTGCTTTGTGCCAAATATCCCACCATTTTTTGGACTCCATGCGCTGCCCATTGCATAGACTTGATACTAGAGGATATTGGGAAGTTGGAGTGGGTGCAGGATGTTGTGCAAGAATGCAAGCAAATTACCAAGTATATTTATAATCATGCTTGGGTGTTGAACCTTATGAGGGAATTCACACAGGGTGAGCTTAGTCGCTCAGCTGTCACACGGTTTGCTACAAACTTTCTTTCTCTCCAAAGCCTTTTGTATGAGTACCAAGCTTTGCGAAGAATGTTTTGTAGTCAACAATGGGTATTTTGGAAAGATAGCACAAAACTAGAAGCATTGTTTGTGAAAGCATCTGTCTTTGGTGATAGTTTGTGGGACAAAGTCACTGAGATTGTCAGCTTCACTGAGCCCCTTGTGAAAGTCTTGAGATTGATGGATGGAGAGCAACCTCCAATGGGATATATTTATGAGGGCATGGATAGGGCCAAAGAGGCCATCAAGACTTTCTATAAGGGAGATGAATCTAAATATCTCCCTATATGGAAAATTATTGATTCCAGGTGGGACAGACAACTACATTCACCATTGCATGCAGCAGGAGCATATCTCAATCCGAGCTTATTCTATAATGAGGGGTCTAACATTCAAAGAGATCTTGAGGTGATGAGAGGTGTCATGATATGCATTGAGAAGATGTTCCCGGATGTAGATATTCAAGACAAAATCAACCTACAACAAGATATGTACAAGGAAGCATCTGGCATGTTTGGATTCAACTCAAGCCAACGTCTCAAGGACAAGAAAATGCCTTGTAAGTGCAAATTGTTAGAACTTAGCTTGTAATTTTACTAGTTCTCTTTTATATGTTTGGCATTGCAAATTGATAATCTTTGTTGTTATTTTTTTACAGCTCATTGGTGGATAGATTGTGGCTCTGAGGCACCGCAATTACAAGAATTCGCCATTAGAGTTCTGAGTCAACCCTATAGTGCTTCTTCTTGTGAGCGCAATTGGTCAGTGTTTGAGCACATCCACAGCAAAAAGAGAAACAAGTTGGAGCATGAGAGGTTGGAGAAGTTGGTTTTCATCTATTACAACCTTCGAATGCTCACAAAACAAGTGCAACCAAAGGATACAGATTCAATTTTATTGGATACTATTGATTTAGAGTCTGATTGGGTTGTGGAGGAGGAGCCCCCTGATTTGAGTTGGCTTGATGAAGAGACTGAGGATCTCTCTAGTTTGCCATCTCAAATGGAGACTCCCAATACACCTGCCTCACAGTTGCTTCAGCCTTTCGATGCTACCATGAGCTCCACGAGGGCTTATTATAGGCGTGGTCGTCCATGAGTGATGAGACTCAAGATTGTTATGAGACAATCATTTATCATTTATGACATATGTATTTGAATTTTGAACTGACATTTTTTATTTTAATTATGGAATCATGATTCCTTTTCTTATTCAATATCTAAATGTTTTGCTTACAAAAATCGAATATGCTATTTTGTACTTTTATAGATATGAGATGATGTTATGAATTATTGCATATATTGTGGTTTTTATCAGTGTGGAAAAAGTCGAAGTCAGGATTAAATCGGCAAGGGTAAAAAAGTTGAAAAACTCGGCAAAGTCGAGGGTTTTTTGAAAAAGTCGGCAAAAAGTCAGCAAAATAAAAAAAAATACAAAATTATTCAAATTTTTTCAATTTTTTTAGCATCTAAAGTATCCACAACATCAAATAAATGCATTTCCACATAAACATGTAAAGAAAGCTAATATATAATATGTATATGAAGTCTAGTGCTACATCACATATCAAAATAGTGGATCGAGTCCTGAATCTTGAGTCTCAGTCTCAAGAGTCAAAATATCAACAAAAAATATAATAATGTATATCATGAGTCATCTCCATGTCATAAAGTAATTACTAATTAGTCACTAAGATGAAGATCCCCTGCCCCTTTTACGGGAATAGGGAATGGCTTTGCCTTTTCCTCTAGAGGAAGAAGGCCCTGCCCCTCGAGATATAGATGGACCCAATTGTCCTCTAGAAGTAAAAAAGAAGAGGTGGCCTCTGTCCTCTGCCGCTGACGTTGCCACTACTACTACCCATCCTAGATGGTGTCACCTCCTCCTGCTCTGCCTCCTGACCCTGCTCTGCCTCCTGACCCTGCTCCTCCTCCTCTACCACTGGCTCCTCCTGCTGTACAACTGCTTCCTCCTCTGGCACTAGTGCCTCTGGATCCACATCTAACCAATCGGGGGTCGATTCCATGACCGGCCTCTCAGTCTCGACCCTCCATGCAGCAGTGGTATCAATATTGTCCAATGAAATGGCATCCATGTCAGGAGTTTTCTGAATTTGTCTCATCCACAATCGAAGATTGTAGTAGACATACACCATGTCATTGAGGTGTTGGGATTCCAATCTGTAAAAGGGTCATAGATTATAAATTAGTACTTAGAAAATTTATATAGTAAAAATAATCAAATTATTTCAAAAATTTAATTTGAAATTTTTTTACCTGTTGCACTTTTTGCTATGTATTTTGTCAAAGACACTCCAATTGCGCTCACACCCAGAGGAACTGCATGTCTGGCTGAGCACTCGGATGGCAAGCTTTTGGAGATGGGGTACTCTACCACCATAGCTTGTCCACCAAGCATCTACAAGTTAAAATAAAAATGAGAAGCAATAATTATGAAGAGAATGAATTATTAAATTTGAAAGTTGAAAGTTGAAAGTTGAAACAAACTGAAGCTTACCTGGCATTTTGGTCGTCCTACTCTTAATAGCCATGGTAAAACGAAATGTGCCACCAACCATCCTATATATTTCCATTTCTTTGGAAATTTCTTCACGTTCTTGCTCAAATACCACCATCCTCTCAACACATGTGAAGAATCCATCCATCACCTCAGCATTAAATCTGAAACCACAGGAGTAAGCAAATGCGGGGTTGAAGTAGATACCTGCAGCGTGAATGGGGCGATGGAGGGTATTGTTCCATCGGTCATCAATCACTCTCCATATGACCTGTTGTTTCTCTAACCCCTCATCTCCCTTATCTTCATAATAAGCACGAATGGCTTCTTTGGCCCTATCCATGGCCTCATACAAGTAGCCCATTGCGGGCTTCTCTCCATCAACCAACCGAGGAACCCTTACCAAAGGTTCTGAAATGGCACACACCTCCTCTACTCTTGCCCAAAAGTTCTGATCATATGAAACAAGTCTGCATATGCCCTATCCCTCTAGTTTGCGGCTAATAGATAACTCACGCCAATCCTGTGAAAGAAACATGCTCTTCACATCCCACATAGAATTCAACAGAGACTGAAGAGATATGAAAGTTGTGGCAAAGCGTGTTATCGCAGGACGCACCAACTCTTTGTTGTTGGTGAATCTTCTCATCAAGCTAAGCACAGATGCATGATTGTAAATAAATTTTCTTATGCTCTTGGATGATTCAACAATATGCCTCACCATAGGAATCTTACCTATTTCCTCCAACATCAAGTCAATACAATGAGCAGCACAAGGTGTCCAAAACAGGGTAGGATACCTCTCCATAAGCAACCTGCCAGCTGCAACATAATTTGCAGCATTGTCCGTTATGACTTGGACAACATTTTGTGGGCCTATTTCCTGAATGAAGATGTCCAACAACTCACATAATAAATGTGCATCTTTAATGTGTGCAGATGCATCAACAGATTTCATAAACATTGTCCCCTTGGGACAACTAACCAAGAAGTTAAGAAGGGTCCTACCCTTCTGGTCAGTCCAACCATCTGACATGACTGTGCATCCAGTGTGTTCCCAAGATGCCCTAAACTCCTCCAGTCTAGCAGTGCAATCATTCTTTTCCTCTTGAAGAAGAGGCCCTCTTAACTGTGCAAAGGTAGGGGCTTTGTACCTCGGGCCAACGACAGCAACAACATCAAACATAGGTTGGTAGAATGGGTTTGTCTTGGCAATGTTGAAAAGAACATCACTCCATAGAAGACATCTACTCACCAACCTGTCAGCTTCTGCCTTTTCCTTTTTTTTTAATTGCTGATTTGATGCCAGGTTGTGCACCGACTGTGGTTCTAGGGACAAAAAAGGATGAAAACGTTGAGGGGTTGGGAGTGGAAGGTGATGTTGAAACAGAAGAAGCACTCTCACCTACCCCCAGTCTTGAGCTCCCTACAAGTTGCCTTTTCATTATTGCTGTTAAACACCATGTTAAGCACACACATGGTGTATGAGGAGAATGAACACACACACACAAGAGACTCAACACACAATGAAGGATAAGTGTGAGGCTTTCTTATTTTTCCATTATACATGATGTACATTTATAATACAATGGTGTGACTCTTGGTTTCATATTCCAAGGTTACTTGGACTCCATTGTGACTTTTCGCATTCCACACCTACCCATGTAGGATTAGGTGTTCCAACATCCCCCCTTAATCCGAAGGGGTATGTGTGAGTCTCAAGAAAAGAGTTGTAACACAAATTCGCAAAGTATACATGGCAGCACTTGGGCCGGAATCAACTTCTGGAATGTTGGAAAAAAGAGGTGGTTTAAGGATGACCACCAACACTGAATGCAATATGATGTTATGCCTTAACTCTTCTTAAAACTATGCAAGAAGTCGGTGTGTTTTGCTAGAGGAATTTTCCCTCATAAAAAAGGGAGACCTTCAACCTAAAAGAAGGGAGGTCTACTACTTGTGATGGTTTTAAGATTACCAACAACTCTGGAATGCTTGAAGCATTTCCTGGAACTCAACCAAAGCTGGCAAGAAGCTGAAGGCTTCTGCTAGAGGAAGTGTTCATCATATATGAAAGGGAGACCTTCGACCTAAAAGAAGGGAGGTCTACTACCTGTGATGGTTTTAGGTTATCCACCAACCAAAGATGATGGTTTAAGGTTTTCCACCAACCGAAGGCATGCTCATGGGCATCCGTGTCTCTGGCTACATCTCTGAATTTGGAATGACGAATTGTGGCTCAGGCTCGCTTGAACTGCTGTGTCTCTGGCTACAACTCTGAACATGGAATGAGAGATTGTGGCTCGGGCTCACTTGATCTGTCGTCGAAGCTTGTACATGACCACCATTTTCCCCCCTGTCAGGGACAAGGTGAGATGATGGTGAAAACTCAACTGCAAGTTTGTTCAATATCCGTGAACATGTTCTGACATGCGACTTAAACATCTTCTTGGCTGCTGATGCCCATTGCCAAGAAGCGATCCATCCAAGATGAATCTTGGTTCTTGCAGGAGGCTTGTGTCTGAAGCATCTGTTTGAAGAATGGGTGTGCCGACCACAGTGCTTGCATGGATGAAGATCAAAACAGTGATCTTTCATATGGCCAACTCGATCACAGTGTTGGCATTTCACAATCTGTTGTTGTTGTTGAAGTGGAGCAGGATCTGGAACAGCTGCAGGTGAACTGTCATATAGGAATCCGGCACTCTGAAATATGATGGGCTTGGTGTAGTCTGCAATATGAAAAGACACATCCTTGTCATATCCAAGACCAGTTCGGTGCTTGTTGTGGACAAGCTCTTCCCAAGGTCTGATGATGGGCTTGAGAAGTGCAGGTTGAACTGCTGCATCTGCATGTAAATCTGCTCTAGTACAAGGAACTGAATGGGGATCAACTGCAACTTTATCTTCTTGCTGCTGATGAGAGTCCTTCTCAATCTTCTCAACAGAAACAGGTTCAGAATGATGACTCTTTTGCTGAAGTTCATCTTGTTGGAGCTGAGATTCCAACTGCAAAAACTCAATCTTTTTTTGTGCATCTAGCAAACAATTTTGAATGTTACAAAGAGCATGCTTGCTCATTCTTATCATATCATCAACATTTGAATGAATGAGGTTATTCAACAACACTAATGCCTCATTGATTTTAACCATTTTAACAACTTAGGCTCAAAATAAAGGGTGTCGGCTTCAACCGAAAATGCACCCGTTTACAATGTGATGCAACTTGCTTCAAACAAATACAAATGACTCTAAAGAATTTCCAACTATGGAAATCTCAAATTACAAAATGTGCTCCTCAAATGATGGAGGACAATCAACAATGAGTTACATCAACAACTCAAAATTACTGATTGCAACTATGAAGAAGATGCAAATTCCATTCACAATACAATGTCAATATCTCTGCAAAAATATTTTGTAAATGTGCAGCTGAAAACACTTGTGCAAGAGGCCTTTAAGGCAGCGGAATTTTCCTTCAAAGAGCTGTTTTGCACCAATAACAACTCGTCTTCAAATGTCAATTTCTTCAGAAAATCACCCTTATGCCACAAATCACAATGCAAAACTGCAATTTTCTCTATGTATAGTCCATGCCATTTCTTCAATTCTGCTGTTCATATTCTCTCTCTGCTCTTCCTCTCTCTCTGCTGTTTTTTTTTTAATTTTAATTTTAATTTTAATTTTAATTTTTAATTAATTAAAAAATAGATTAATTAAAAATGGAGAAGAAGGAGATTAATTAAAAGAGAGGGAATTTAAAAGGGGAGGGAAATTTATTGGGATGGGAGAGGGCTTATATTAAAATAAATTTAAAAGGAAAGGGAAGTGAATTTAATAAATTAAAAAAGGTAATTTAAAAGGGGCGAGGGAGGGGGATTTTAAAAATTTAAAGGTCGAATTAAATTAAAAAAATGACTGTTTTGAAAGGGGGGCAGAGTTTGAATAAGGGCCGAACGCCAAGGGAGAGGGGAACGCTCTAAAAGAGAGGGCGAATGGAATGGTAAGGGTGCGGTGGATTGTGTGTTGAGAGGTGAGGGGGTGCGTGTGAGGTGTGCGCAGGAGGCGCAGGGAGGGGGCTCGGGGTAGAGGGGTAGGGGGAGCGCAGGAGCGTTGGGTGAACGGGGTTGCAGGAGAGGGGAGGCGTGTGTGGGTAGTCGAGTGTTAGTTGCAGAGTGGGTTGGGGCGGAGTAAAGGGTAGGAGTCTGCGTATAGTAAGGTATGTGAAGGCGTAGATAAGTAGGGGAGGGCAAGCGTAGTGAGAGGGTGTATTGCAGAGGTGAGGTCGAGTTGATGTGGGAGGGGGCATGGGTAAATGTAGGATAGGGGGAGCAGATAGGGGGCGGGCTGGGTTGGAGTTGATGAGCGCAGGGGCGGGGGTATTGGTTATGGAGAGGGGGCGTTAATGTGGAGAGGTGAGGGAGTATAGTAGGTGATGGGCGCAGGTTGGGATGGGTAGTCGAGGGTTTAGGGGGAGCGAGCGGCAGGGTGGGGAATTGATAGAGGGAGGCGGGTGCCGAGTTGCAGGTTGGGTAACAGCAGAGTGGGGAAGGGGATTACGCAGATGCAGAGGGCCAAGAGCTTGAGAGGGAGCTCATAAATTTATATTTTTTATTTATATTTATATTTTTAAATTACAGCAGAGAGGAGATTGACTTTAAAACAACAGCAGAGAAATGCAGTCTAGAAGCTCAGAAACTTTCACAAAAAACCCCAGAATTTTTCAGAATATTACATAGGGCGATATAGCAGTGGAAAATTGGAGAATTTGTAGAGTTAGAGAACTCAGAAATCTCAGAAAATTTTCAGTGAAAACTCAGAAATATCTTCAAAAACCCTCTTTAAACTATTTTCCAGCAGCTCAAAAATGCAGAATTTAAAAATACTTAGAAATCTTTTTCACTAAAAACTCATAAACTTCTTCAGGAATCAACTTTAAGCAATTTTCCAACAGCTCTTCAAAATGCAGAATTTAATGGGCAGAAATTGCAGGAAGAAATCAACCTTCAGATGTGCAGTGCTGCTCTTCTTCAAAACCACTGCTACTCTTCTTCAAAACAAATTCTGAATGCGGCAAAATGACTGCTGCAGAAATGTCAAGAATTTTTGCAGATATGCACAGGCCATAAACACAAATGGCTCACTCAATTTGGAGCAGGGCCAGCGATCACCTGCTCTGATACCATGTTAAACACCATGTTAAGCACACACATGGTGTATGAGGAGAATGAACACACACACACAAGAGACTCAACACACAATGAAGGATAAGCGTGAGGCTTTCTTATTTTTCCATTATACATGATGTACATTTATAATACAATGGTGTGACTCTTGGTTTCATATTCCAAGGTCACTTGGACTCCATTGTGACTTTTCACATTCCACACCTACCCATGTAGAATTAGGTGTTCCAACAACTGCCTTGGTGTCTTTGCCATCTTCTTTATCCATCAACGATTTAATGGCCTGTCGGATAATTTCTGGAGATGGATTTGGGCAAAGTTCTATATTTTTCCCTGGAATTTGCCCTATATGGAATTTTAATCTGTTGACACCCCCTGACATATGCTTTCCACACAACTTGCAAGTCAAATACGTTCTAGTGACACCTCCAGTTTCGGGTACAGGATCAGGTTCACCATACTGCTAGAAAGGATCCAAATTCCTTGGCATTTTGTTTGAAACTTTTTGATGTTTGAACCTGGCAAAAATTTAAAAAAAAATTAAAAATTGCCCATCACAACAAAAACCACTATTACCAAAGTTAATAAAATCTGGGATCAATAAATTTTAATAATTTGTCATTGCAGTTACTATTGGATACTCTTAAATTTTAATTCAAAAAATCATAGAATGCTAAAGCCTGAAAGGAGTTACAGCATTACATAGATGGAAGTTGGAAGTTGGAACACTTGGTAAATTACTAAATTCAAGTAGAGAAACACCTTGATGAAATTAATAAATTATAGGTATAAAAGTTGTAAACTAAAGTCCACTGTCTAACACAAAAATTGCAGCTTAACATGTGTTATGGACATGAACACAGGTGGCAGAATGTCCTCGGACCTCAACAAATTTATAGGCATAAATATTAAATATTTATTATTAAAAACCAACACATAATCTTATTGCCTCTGACTTATCAAAACTAGGCAGTTTATTGGTTCAATAAGATAACCAACGGCAGTTTATTATTAAAAACCAACACACAGACAATTAAAAATAACCGTAGCATATTTGAGAGTCAGCGACAGTGTATTTACTATTTGGCATTTGCGTTAAGGTATTTGGCATTTGGAATTAAGTTAAAACTTAAAATTAAAACTCCCCTGGCCGCAGCAGCAAACCCCGGCAGATGGCACCTCAAGTTCGAGTGGTGGTCTGTGGAGAATTGCAAGCCGCAAATGACAAACGGTAAACCTTCAATGTGCAAGCTCGCTGCTTGAGCGGTGGTCTGTGACTCCGTGGAGAATTAAACGGCAATATTCAACGCCCAATGACTCGGAAACTCTGAACCCTCTCGACTCTCACAGTGCTAAATAGTGAACACAGCAAACCGACAACAAATTGACAAAAATGAACCAATAAAAATCGATTTTCGGGCTTTTTATTTACTGCGCAGATTGACTCACGATTTTTTCGTTTGACTCGGCAAAAAGTCGGGAGTATTACGATTAAATCCCGATTTTTTCGATTTTGAAAAAGTCGCGAAAAAGTCGGCGGATTTTATCGGCTCCTTCAAAAAATCCCGATTTTTTCAAAAAGTCGCGACTTTTTCACGACTTTTTCCACACTGGTTTTTATAACTTGTAAGCACTGAAATTATCACTAGTTTCTTTTTTTTGCTTAAAATTTACCATATTTTAATTTTTTTTTGCATTTTGACGAGTCTTATACGAGTTTTATACGGGTCGTTCCCGAGTCTTATACAAGTCGACGAGTCAATGGTCAGACGAGTCTTATACGAGTACAAGTCGTGCAACATTGATTTGAATAACTTGAACACCAGCTGAAATTTCTCCAAACGCTTTCCGAGTTTTGGAGTTCAAGTGTGTCTTGGCCCCTCCACAAAATTTCAGGGCTAGAGCACACCCGATGCTACCCCAATTACACAAAATCTCAACAATCCCTCTTAGCATGGAGTGTGCTCTAGCAATACATCCACACCATGTATTGCAAGATCTTGGAATTGGTTTCCGTGCTGCTGATGCTTGGCCTGCTGCCCTCCATCCACTGCACTGTTGCTCTCTGTACTGCTACCCATGTCACTGCCACTGACACTGCCACATATGTACTGCATCTCCCTCTCAAATTGCTACATCATGCTGCCCGTAACATAGCCACTGCTAACTGCTGCACTGCAACTCAGTTGCTGAGAAGTAAGCAAGTGAAAGACTCCTGCCTAATCGTTGACAGACAAGTCAGGCTGCCTCCCATCACTGAAGCTCCTTGGCTGCTGATTTACGCTGTCCTCCTGAAGCCACTACGCTGCTGCAACCCTGCACTGCATGAGCACAACCTCTCTGCGTTGCTGAAGTCCCATCAGCCTCTGCGTTGCTGCCTCCACGCTCCTATTGCCTGTGCAATACGCTGCTCCCTCTTCAGCTCTCCCCTCTGCTTCGTTGTGACCTTCTGCAACCATCTCTCGACTCATCCCATTACTGTCTTAAGGCTCCCGTAGCTCGTATGTGATCCAAGAGTAGGGCTGACTCAAGGATCCCACCACTCTTGTCTGTAGATGCTCTACAGATCCATGTCACCCCACCTCTTCTCTCGAGGCACATGAGCACTCATGTCTGCATCATCATCAGAGCCATTATCCTTTGCTGCTGCAGCCTTGTACTCAAAAGGTCCTTTGTCTTTCTTCTTAGGACAAGTGTTGGCGAAGTGTCCAAGTTCGCTATAGTTAAAGCACCGGACCTTGGATAGGTCCCTCTTCTTCTTCTTCCCTTGTTGTTTCCTTTCCTTTGATGCAAGGGCTGCATCATCCTCCTCTTTTTTCTTCACTCTAGCTGATCTGCTTCCGCTGCTTTGCCTCTTCGTGATTCTCCTGATTTCCTCCTGACCGAGGATTGCCCACATGTCTGCCCATGATGGTAATGCTGCCCTGTCCAGAATGCTCTGGACAAACGTTTCCCATTCTTCCGAGACTACATTTAGGGCCATCCTCACTAGGAGCCCCTCATCCGGATTTGCACCCATGGCAATCAGCTGATCCTGAATAGTCTGAAGTCCGAAGAGGAATGGATCTATCTCTTCACCCTTCATCATCTAGAACAACCGCATCTGATTCTCCAGAAGCATTCTTCTCTAGATTGAGCCACTCTGATAGATCATGTCCAATGCTACCCAAATGTCATTTGTCGTATTCTTTCCGGCAATATGAGGCACGACGTGGTCTTTGACTCCGTCCATGGTCAAACGCTTAGTTCAAGCTTGATTTTCTTGGTACTTCTTTAGAGGATCTGCATTGGTTGGTACAACTAGAACTTTCTCTGCATGATCTTTGAGACCATACTCATCCAAAACTGATAGGATTCTGGCCCTCCAGATAACAAAGTTGGACATGCCGTCCAACCTATCCTGATCTCTCAGTCCATATCATGCCATCTGCTCAGATCTGTCAGAACAGATGCTCCTCTCGCTCTTTCTATTGCAATACTCAACAGAAAATGTTGGATTTGGGTTTCTTGGTGATTAGAAACCCTCTATAGTAGCTTCTCCCTCTGACAATTGATTTCCCCCCTGTAAATCTTGACCAAAACACAATCAGACAATACTCTCCGATCACCCTCCTGATCAAATCTCAGATCTGCTGAGTGATTGTCTTCCTCCCGCTCTTTGTTGACTTAGCTAGGTACAATTCTGCACCGGCAGAATCTCCACCACACCAACACTACTGAAGATCTGAAGCACTACTTTCGGATCTTGGCAAGGATTCTCTGCAACAGGAAGAATGATTGGACTGCGTCTTACTAACTGGCCCAGCGTAGCCTCAGCACTGCTCAGAAGTGGACTGCGTAACCCTAGTTTGTGTGACGTAGTCCTTACGCTGGCTTGGGGAGGCTCTGCGTAAGCCTGATGGCCTTCTGTCACTACAACGCTACCCCTTCTCGAGTCTGTGTCCTCTTGCTGCCAAGTTGCCCCTTCTAGATCTGCTGCTATCCTGTAGAAAAAATTTTCTTCAGCTGATTTGCTGGAGATTCAACTTGATCTGCTATCCCTCTGATACCATGTGAAAAATCTACTGTAGTATCATGGTTTACTTCTCCTACTTGATTAAATTATACAAATTATCTTCAGAAATAAGATATTGAAAATACCGAAGTAAACACAACTAGCAACCTACACATGCAGATCATTTACGGAATAGTACACTCATTCAAACAAAGTGACACACTGATTTTTGGACATAAATCCCCCGAAAAACCCAAAGCGGGAAAACTGGTGCAGCAGCTATGAGGGTTTATTATTATTAAGTAGATTTTGAGTACAGTAAATCTGGGCACCAAATCTGGTTCACCCGATAGAAAAAAACATAGATCTGCAGCTAACCTGCTGTTCCGAGACCAAAATTCTGATTGATCCACACCTTCAATCGAGATTTACAAGACTCAGCCTGGATTTGGCCCTAGAAACCCCAGCGCTGCCCTTGAAGCCCCAACAACAGCCCTGCTAGGTTATGTGTGCCTCTACACTGCTCAGAGAGGGACTGCATAACCCCGGAGTGGGTGACGTAGTCCTTACGCTGCCTTTGGAGGCCTCTGCGTAACTCTGAAGCCCTCTGAAGCTGCGGTGCTACCCCTTCTTGGGTTTGCATTGCACCTGCATAGCGACTGAAACCTCTGCGCTGCACAGCTATTGCGTAGCTGCTGCTGCCGCCCTTGCTCCTCTGCGCTGTCCTTGAAAGCTGCTCGTCTGCCTCTTGCTAACTCTTGGCTCCGAGATCATATCATTCCCTCAGCCAATACTACCCCTCGCTGCAGAAAACTCCTCCGGAAATTCTTAGCAAGCCTTGCCCTAAAATTCTAGATCAGTCTCTCAGCTCTGCATCTGTGTGTGTCACCAACTGACCCTCAAGCCTTTCTCTTATACGTTTTCATTGATCTCATCAACGACTGGGATCAAAACACTTATCAACGGATGAGATTAAAAGACTGCTTGATCCGCATCATTTCGAACATTTCAGCACATGTGTTAATTAATTCACATTAATTATTTAATTTTCCTAGGTTTAGACTTATGAAATACATTAAAATAATTAATTATTTGAATAACATGAACACCAGCTGGAATTTCTCCAAACACTTTCTGGGTTTTGGAGTTCCAATGTGTCTTAGCCTGTCCACAAAATTTCAGGGCTAGAGCGCACTCAATGCTACCCCAATTACACAAAATCTTAACACTTTCCAGACCCTTGGTGATATATTCACTGACATGATATTTGCAACATTGGCATGTATACATGAATAACTAGTTTTCTTCTTTAGTCGTGGATCTCTTGCAGTATTTAGTAGATGAGAGTTTGTTTTTTGAATTATGTCCCTTTTATCCCATATGGTTTATTGGTCTTGTTACCTACCAAAAATGGGTAAACACATAGTATAATTTTTTTCTCCCATCATCTCTTTCAGCTGGCACCCCAATAGCCCCTGCAACCACCACTAGCGGAAGACGATGTGCCATTCATATCTCCGCCACTTTTATCACTCATAGACTCATATGTCTTCTCACCCATCTTGCAGGAGCACATGAACGAAGGTGGGCTTGTTATGAAACCAACTCAAAAAATGGAAGAAAAGATAGATCAACCACTTAGAAATCAACCTCTTCGAGGGGGCAACGTCATTTTCATTACATAAATGAACAATTCTTGGATGATACAATTCTTTCTATATATAGGTGTCCAAGGGATCACAATATAATCCTAGCCGACATAACAATAACAATGTAAAGGCACAACAATAACAATCGTGGACTTCTATGGGGCACAATAATAACAATATAGGGACTACATGGGTACAACAATAATAATAAGGGGCTACACTAACAATAACAATAAGGGGATACACTAGTATTATAGGGACCTAGCATGCCCCTCTCCTTCAAAAAAGTGTTGTCCTCGATGCTTGAGTAGTTCTGGATGCTTCTGTATAAAATTTTCATCCTCTCATATTGAATCTTTAGTGGGTAAGTTCTTCCACTTGATGAGATACTCTGAAATTGATCGATTTCGTAGCTGTCTAGTTCTTGTTTTCGTGACTGCTTAGGTTCCAATATGATTTTTCCTTCTTCGTCAAGTTCTAGCAATATTGTTTGAACTGGGAGCTTGTCACCTATAACCTTCTTTGAGCATGAAACATGGAAAACTAGGTGCACTCAGGAAGATGCAAGAAGCTCCAATTTGTATGCGATAGTACCAATCTTTTGCAACACTTTGTAAGGACCACAATACTTTGGTGATATTTATTATCCTTCTTAGCTTGCTTGAGGGACATTTGTTTGTATGGTTGTAGCCATAAAAATACCCAGTCGCCTACATCAAAACTTAACTTCTTTCGCTGCGATGTTGATCTGCTTGTTGTTTCATTCGATTCTGCGCCACGAAGAGGTTATCCTTTAAGAGTTAGAGAACTTGTTGTTGATGCTCAATGTGATCTTCCACTGCTTGAACCTGAGAATTTTCCCTTAAAGATGATGTGATGGACGGTGGATGATATCCATAAAGTGCCATAAATGGGGTCGTTTTTGCTGTAGTATGGAAGGAAGTGTTATACATCCATTCAAACAGAGGTAACCACTTAACCCATTGTGTCTGTATCAGATACAAAGCAACGAAGATATCCTTCCAAACATTTGTTCCCTATCTCAGTTTGCCCATCAGATTGAGGATGATATGATGAGCTATGAGAAAATTGAGTACCCAAACAATTATTTGAATAACTTGAACACCAGCTGAAATTTCTCCAAATGCTTTCTGGGTTTTCCTAAGGGGATGATCTTATCTCTGTCTCTTGTTGATTCTAGACACTGGCATAAGATCATCCCCTTTATCTAAACTCTCCTCTTTGCAACTGAAACACTTTTGAGAATTCTTAGCAAACCCGCCCTAGAATCTCAACTTAGCTTCAGTGCTCTGCCTCTGTGTGTGTTTACAAATGACCCCAAGCCTTTCCTTTATACTTTTCTCGTTGGGAAACCAACGACCGTGATTAGATCTTGAATCAATGGCTAAGATTAAGAGAAAGCTTGATCCGTGTGACTTAAGACAATTTCATCACATGTTTAATTTAATTAACTTTAATTATTTCATTTTCCTAAGCTTAGATTTAGGAAATACATTAAAATAATTAATTAATTAATTATCTCCCAAACCAGATAAAATTTCCCAAATCTCTTTCTGGGTCTTGTAGATCAAGTGTACTCTAGTCCCTCCACAAAATTTGGGAGCTAGAGCACATTTGATGCTACCCCAAATACACAAAATCTCAACACTCCCTCTTAGCATAAGGAGTGTGCTCTAGCAATACATCACAACATGCATTACAAGATTTTGGGCATTGGTTTCTGTGCTGTTGATGCTTTACCTATTGCCACTCAACTCTGCACTGCTGCTGCCATTCTGTACTGCTGCCCATGACTTTGCCACTGCCACTGCACCATCTGTACTGCAATTCCTTCTCAATTCGCTGCATTTGTGTTGCTCATAGCACTGCCACTGCTGATTTGTTGCATTGCAACTTCAGTTGTTGAGAGAAACAACTGAATCTCCTGCCCAATCTTTGACAGACAAGTCAGCTAGACTGCATCCTCATCACTGAAGCTCCATAGGCTGCTGATCTATGCTGGCATCCGAAGGATGATGCACAACAACATCTCTGCATTGCGTAAGCAAACTCCCTCTGCACTGTTGAGGTCACATCAACCCCTTTTGCTGAAATATCTCACACTATTGCTGTGTCGCGCTGTCCTCCTGAATCCTCCACGTTGCTGCAGCTCTGCACTGCGTAAGCAACTCTGCTCTGCATTGCTGAAGTCACATCAACCCCTACGCTACTGTTGCCTCTACGTTGCTGTTGCATCTGCACTGCGTTGCTCCTTCTAGTCTTTAGATTTGCCTTTGCTTCATTCATGATCTATGCACCCACTGCACCACTTGTCCCACTACTGTCTTTTGGATCTCATAGCTTAGATGTGATCCAAGAGATGAGCTGCTCAAGGATCTCGCCACATTCTGTAGCTGCTCTACAAATCCATGTCGCCCCACTTTTGTGGTTCATGAGCGCTCATGGCTGCATTATCTTTCGACCCATCATCCACCACAGCAGCTTTGGAAGAAGAAGCTTCCTTGTCCTTTTTCTTCTGAGGGCAATTGCCGGCAAAATGTCCTAATTTACCACACAGGAAGCACTTGATCTTTGACAGATCCTTCTTCTTCTTTCCCTGCTGCCTCTTTGATGCCAAGGTTGCATCTTCTTCATCTTCCTTCTTCATTTTGCTCGATCCAGAGCTGTACTGCTTCTTGGTGATTCTGCAGAGTTCTTCCTGATGCAGAATTGCCCACAAGTTGTCCCAATCTGGGAGGTCCGCTCTGCCCAAGATACTTTGGACAAAGGTTTCCCACTCATTTGTGACTGCGTTGAGAGCAGTTATAACCATCGGCTCATCTTCCACCTTAGCACCTGTTGCAGTCAACTAATCTCTGATCGACTGCAATTTGAAGAGAAAATGTTCCATGTCTTCTCTCTTGGTCATCATGAATGACCGCATCTGAGTCTCCAACAGCATCTTCCTTTGGACAGATTTTCCCTCATATAGGGATGTTAAGGCCTTCCACATCTCATTAACTGTCTTCTTTTCAGCTATGTGTGGGACAATATGGTCCTTCATTCCATCCATGATCAGCCCTTTGGCATGCCTCGCAACTTCATTATGCTTCTTGAGGAGTTCTATATCAGTCGATGTGGCCCGAGTTTGCTCTGCATGGTCTCTTCGATGATATGCCTCTAGGACTGTTAGGATCCTAGCCTTCCAAATTGAGAAGTTGGAAAGGCCATCCAGTCTGTCCTGATCACACAGTCCATGAGGAGCCATTTGCTTAGAAATGTGTGGGAGCTTCCTTTCTTTGCTAGAGAACTGGATCTAGGGCCTTTGGCGAAACAAACACCTTCTGCTCCCTCTGACAACTGATTTCCCTTCTTAGCAATCTTCCAGATCAACAGTGATTCAACTCTCTTTGATCCTCTGATCAATCTGCAAGTTTCTTTAGCTAGAAACTCTCTGAGAAGCTGATCTCCTCCCACTCTTTGTCACTAGTGGTTAGGCTAAAAATCTGAAGACTTTAGAAATTTAACCCCACCAACTCCTGAATTTCTGCGACTCTGCTTCAAGCTCTTCTAGATCTGATAGATTCAGATCTGTGTCACATTGGCTGGTTTTAAACAATCCCAGCGCTGCCTCTGCATTGCCTCTGCGCAATAAGTGTGTGGGCCTGCTGGGAGACAGCATTAGACTGCGTCACCCTGCCCTTTGTGTAACTCTGCTTCTCTAAAAGTTGCGTTGTCCCTTCAGATCTGCCCTTCTACTGCTCTTCCTGCTACTTTGTGCAGCAAGATCCTCCAGTCTTTTGCTGGTGACCCTTCTAGATTTGCAATTGCTCTAATACCATGTGAAAATTTCTGAATGTTACTATTATGCAGAAATCTACTGTTAGATCTAGTTATGCTCCTCCTACTTAATTAAGTTATTAACTGAAAATTTCAGATTAATATCGAAGCAAAACACATAACAGACTTTCAACAATTCAGATCTAGAAAAAGTACATGCATACATAGACAAAGTGACACAGTGATTTTCTGGACAAATAGTCCTCGAAAAAACCCAATGTAGGAAAACTAGTTTGTTGGCTGTTGGAGGGTTTTATTATTAAGAGTTTTCTGAATACAACAAATCTGGGTTCCAGATCTGGAAAACCCGACAGAGATAAAATAGATCTGCAACTCACTAGCTGTTCTGAAGCCAAAATATTGACTTATCCACACCCTCAAATGGGATTTACAGGATTCAGCCAAAATTAGGCCCTAGAAACACCAGCGCTGCCCCTGAAGCCCTTGCGTTAGCATTTGAAGCCCCTGCGTCCCTCAGCGCTAGCCTGGAAAGGGTTGCGTTACCCCAGATTGGGTGACGCAGTTCCTACACTGCCCCTAAGGGTCTCTGCGTAACCACTGAGGGTTTCTAGCTGACTTACGCTGCCCTGGGAGGGGACTGCGCAACACTTGTGTAGCTGAAGCTACCTCTGTGCTGCGCAACTGCTGCCCTCTTTGCTGCTGCTGCTTCTCCTGCTTCTCTGCGCTGCCTCTCTGAGCTGATCTCTGTCTCTTGCTGATTCTAGACACTGGGATCAGATCACCCCCTTTGTCCAAACTCCCTTCTCTACAACTGAAACACTTCTGAGAATTCTTAGCAAACCTGCCCTAGAATCTCAACTTAGCTTCAATGCTCTGCCTTTGTGTGTGTTTACAAATGACCCCAAGCCTTTCCTTTATATTTTTCTCGTTGGGAAACCAATGCCCATGATCAGGTTTTGAATCAATGGCTAAGATTAAAAGAAAGCTTGATCCGTGTGACTTAAGACAATTTCACTAAGTTGCACTGAAACGGATATGGGAACGGATACGGATACGGGGTTGGAAATGGATACGACAAATTTTCAAAAAATCTGGATACGATACGGCAGGAAACGACACACACACACACACACACACATATATATATCAAAATAAGAATTTCGTATTCCTATTCATCTTTTAAATTTAGAATCTTTCAATCTAGATTACATCTAAAAATACATAATCAATTATTGAATTATGATATTATCATCTATCATCATCATCAATTCAACATATATAATGTTTAAAGTTTAAACATTGTCATCATCATTAATGATTATTATAACATTCAAGATTCAATCATTCAAGACTAGCACAAAGAATTTGAGGAGCTCCACACAGAATTTTAGCAACGGTTTAAATTACACTAACATGCAGACACAGTCGTTTGACGTGTGCATTCTGGCATATTTTCCAAGGCACATACAGGTGCAGAAATTGAAGAGCAAATTTCCAATGCACAATAGAGCGTGAATCTGAAGGCAAAGTCAGAGTCACATGCAGGCAAGCATGAATACCAAGGCATACAATACACATGCACGGCTAATTTGAGCAGAAACCCACAAATATTAGCGAACGTGTACAGCAACAACATGGTGACGTATACAACAACACATGAAAATAAGCTGTAAATTTCAAAATTGAAGCGGCAGCAATTAAAAATCGTGAAACATATTCAGATATGGCGGATACACTCAGAAATGAAACGATACTATTGTCAATTTTCCGGATCGGGGTTTTCAAATAGAAATACGTTTTAACAGATTGCAGAAAACGGATTTTTTTTTTTTTTTTTTTTAAATGCCGGAAATATGTTTCCTGAGTCAACTTGCCGTTTCAGAAAATTGGAAACGGGAAAAAAACGTTTTTTTGCCGTTTTTTAGGAGTATCGTACAGGTATCTGTATCCAAAACGCTGAATGGCGTTTTGGGGAGGAGTTTAATTTAATTAACTTTAATTATTTCATTTTCCTAAGTTTAAACTTAAGAAATACTTTAAAATAATTAATTAATTAAATATCTCCCAAACTAGATGAAATTTCCCAAATCCCTTTCTGGGTCTTGTAGATCAACTGTACTCCAGTCCCTCCACAAAATTTAGGAGCTAGAGCACATTTGATGCTACCCCAAATACACAAAATCTTAACAAGGGATGCCAAATTTAAAGGAAATTTTTGGCAAGAGCTCTTCACACATATTTGAACATACCTCAACATGAGTTATGCATATCATCCTCAAACAAATGGTCAAACAGAAACTGTCAATAAGTGCTTAGAAGCTTACCTTCGTTGTTATGTAGCAGACAAACAAAATAAGTGGGCTCAGTGGTTACATTTCATTGAATGGTGGTACAAATCAGCTTATCACACTTCCGCAAAAATGACCCCATTTCAAGCTCTGTACGAATATGAACCTCCTAAATGGAAGGACTTGACCATTACCGAGACAAAAGTTCCAACAGTTAAGGATCAGTTAGAAGAAACCCAAAAAGTCTTTCAAGCATTAAAAGAAAATCCAAGTTTTGCAAGAAGTCGCATGAAGCAGCGAGCCAACTGACACAAAAAAGAGAGAATTTGAAGTTGGAGAATGGGTATTTGTTAAACTTAAGCCTTAAAAGCACTTATCCCTAAAGCAGAAAGGAAAAAACAAATCGGTGCCAAAGTTCTATGGACTGTATCAGATTAACAAAAAGATCAGCCAAGTAGCATACAACTTGAGCCTTCCAGATAATAGTCGAGTTCACAACGTTTTTCGTATATTGTCTTAAAGAGCATTGGGCAAACACCAATCAGCGCAGACAACGCTTCTGATATTAGATGATGAAGGCAAGTTTGTCTTAGAACCAGAAAGAATTGTTACCACCAGGGAAAGGAAATTACGATCTCGAGTAATTAAAGAGTACCTTATCAAGTGGAAGAACCTACCAGAAGAAGAAGCCTCTTGGGAGACATAAGCGTTTCGTCAACATCACCCGTCGTTATGTATGCTTTGAGGACAAAGCATTCTTTCAAGAGGGAGGCAATGTTATGTATAAAATTATTTTATTAACTTAATTAACAATCAAAGATCATGCCCCCTCATGTAATGGCTCTTGGGCTATATTTAAAGGCAGAGCCCTCATTCATTGTATTCATTCATTCATCATAAATAAAATATATAAGTTTTCTGTCAATTAATGGGCTGTTCGCTCCAACCAAAATGGTTCCAACAGCCCTCTTTATACAAATTTGTTCTGTTAGATTCATCAGTAATTACCTGATTTCCAGGAAAGATAACAAAAAATAACTGGGAAATCCACTAACTACTTTATCATTCTCCTCCACAACATGGAGAGAATGAAAGAACCTCGTTCCTTGAAAGGAGCTACCGATTTAATGAGGTGTATCATGTTCTACTGTGCCAAGTTGTCATAATTTGTGGAGATATTTGTTACTACAACTTTGGATAGAGCACATTTTTCATTGCAAAATGGTCTTCTCATCACCTTCTGTAGAGTGCAGTGCCAAGCTGCCAACTCATCAGCTGACCAGCATAGGGAAGGAACTCATTAGCACTTAAGATACCCAAAAAATTTGAGAAAAATATTGGTAAAAAATGGCAAACATCGGCAAAATTAAGATACCCACAAAATTTTGGTAAAAATTGGCAAACATCGGTTAGGCAAAAAAATCACTATTTCACAATAAAATCAGGATGTTTGCAACACTGCTTAAAAGAACTCATCAGTTTGCCAAAGAACTTATCAGCATGCTGCTGAATGATGAATTCAGCCATGAAACTTTTTACCATCGAATATCTCTGCAATGTCAGAAAATGGCGTTGCTCCAAGTCCTGAAATTCAAAGTAAAAATGCATGAAATTGAAACTGATCATTGTATACATGGACTGGACAAAAGGGTATCAGTGGGAAGAGTGAAAAGTTCAGATTCAGAGAAAAATGATGCAAAAGTGACGAGAAAAATAGGGAGATTGCAAGGCTTATCAGTTAATATTCAAATATGTTGTGTAGAGTTAATACTATGTCATGTAACTTGTGTCACATATGGCTGTCATATATCATTAGATGTTGATGGTTAGTGAGTACAAAGACAATGGAATAGCTATCAAGTAGGTGCATTAATAAGACATTACATACATTCATTGGAATATCAATAAATAATATATTATCTACTTTACTCTCACTCTCTTTCTCACTTAAGCATGTCAGTGCTTTTACAAAACCAATAAAACACGTCAGTCATGTATCATTTGACTCTGCCTTGAAAGGTTGGATTCCGTTATTGAAGAGATTTGATTATCTTTATTTGTATTCCAATAGAAGCCTTGAAATCTGTAGCCCAACCCATTTTCCCTGTTATGGCTACTGCTCATACTAGAAGTGATCAAAGGGAGCCTATCTTTTGCTCAACTAGAGCAATTTATTTTTATGTTAAAAATATTTAATCATGGCTTTAGTCTCATGAAACCACGTCCAGCTTCAATCAAGAGAATGGGGTAAGGAGTGTTGCATTTAATTTTTCCACACAATGATCAAATTTTATCAAAATACAAGAGAGATTGAATGAATTATCAAATAAGTTAGATACTAATTTATATTTTTTCATTAAAAAATCTGACCTCAAAGTAATGCAAGTTGCAACCACCATTGCTTTTCCTGGAACGAGTAAAATATGGTTTTTGATGTAGACACTCTTCTCTTTCCACTTTCTGTAATGACTTTTGGGTGAAAGTCCTGTTGCATTTATCAAAGTGGAACTTGATGAAACTTGAACTGCACAGATTTTCCGCAGATTCTTGCAAATATTTGAAATGATAGCCTCTTTGTTTTTTATTTCAGTGTTTGTAATATGACATAGGTTTTGGTTTGCTCCTTTTGCTTCATTGTGTTATCCACCTAAGTGAATGTTTTTTGTTTGGGTGTATGTTCATTGCAGACTATCCAAAAATAGAAAAGAGAGCAAGATTGCTTGCAAAAGAAATTGGTACTGATTATTCATGGAAAGAGACTCCACTTAGAAATGCAGCAGAAGATGATCTGGAAATGATTCGAGTGGCTATTGAGGAACAAGATGATGCAGAATTGGGCAGAGACTGGACCGCACAACTTGGTGTGAGTTTGCGATACAGTGTAAAACTTAGCAGATCGCCACTTTATAGTAAGCAAATGCCTTGCAATAAAGTTTTGGATGCACTATTTCGTAGTGAATCCTTTCACAATGATTCTGCTTCTAGTGCTTTTGATGGTTCAAATATTTCAAATCTTAAGTGGCAACTTAGAAACTCACGTTCCTCCTATGTACGAAAGAGCACTGGGGATTCTAAAACAAAGGTAAGCAAACAGAAGAAAATAACAGTTGCAGGAAAGTGGTGTGGGAGGGTTTGGATGGTTAACCAAGTTCATCCATATTTAGTAGGTCAAAGCATTTCACAGCAACCTGCTTTCTTAAGTAATCGTATAGGATGCAGTGAAATCAGTGGATCTCGAGGATGTCCTAGGAAAGTGACAACAACAGATTTAGACAGTAAATCTAAGTCCAAAATATGCACAAAGGAAACCTGTGATGAGCAGCTATGTATCCAGCCCAAAAATACAGTAAAGTTGGCTGTAGATCGAAGTTTGTCTATGAAAAGAAAAATGCACATGGAAGAAGCAGTCATTGATAGTAAGATGAAGGTTCAAATTTTTGAGGACAGAATCTTAGACACTGCTGTGGAGGACCCCACACACTTTTCTAGTTTACCAGATCCAAAGCCAGAGGACCCTTTCTGCGGAGCCTCTGTTGGGATGACTTCTTGTGAGGATATTTCTGTTTTGTCAAAGAGAAAACTGGATATAGAGCCAAGCTTGCATGTGACGGCAGGCAAGATTTCAAAACCGAGTTTGCTTGAGAATAGAGTTACTTGTAAGGTAGAGGGGGATTATCTTGAACAGGGAGATTCCAAAATGAGAAAAGCACAGATGGCTGAGACACATGTGGGTACTGATGGGCATGTTTCCCAAGATTGTAAGGTTAATTTGGACAGTAGTTTGCATTGTGTACACGGTGAAATTGAGACAGTTAAGACTGAAGACAATGCAGAAAAGAGTAGTAGTTTAGACCGGGTAGAGAGTGGTGATCTTTCATCTAGACGACTTGATTCAAAGGAAATGTCTGAGCAGTTGATGTTGTCCACATCTGCAGGAAATAAATCATCGTCACAAGGTTCTTGTCAGATTGCACCTGCAGGTAAAATGAGAAGCAAAAGGAAGAAAATGGCTGCCCGTAATGATAATTTTGGGCTTCTCCAAAATCCTGCAGAAAATAATGAAGGCAACAGTAACATTCCAAACTCTGACAAGCATGCTATTCCAGGTTCTGAAGCACAGGTGTCCTGTGAGTCTGATATCTCCCAAGGACAGATTGGCTTATGTTTCTCTGCAACTGCAGGTGACATTAATGATTTCAAATATTTACAGAACCCTAAGTAGGCTTGCTGCTCTTTTGTTAATAGCTAGTGTTTACCCCATCGTAAAATATAGCAAGGTTGCTATTTTGCATTCAACCAGCAAGGTTTGAAATTTGATTGGCTTTTGACATTGTTAAATTTTTCGTTAATGGTTGCAGGTTATTCCTTTTCAGGTCCAACTACGCGGTTGAGGATTAGATCAAGACAAACAAATGCAGCTACAATAGATAAAGATATGGACAAGGCTTCCACACAACAACGCCCACCCTCATCAAGAAAGATGCCCAAGAGAAACAGAAAGGTAGTGAATTATGTTCCCAGTAAGGATGTAGAAGAGGAGGGGTCATATCCCTGTGACATTGAAGGATGCATTATGACTTTCCAAACAAAACAGGAGCTGCTAATGCACAAACGTAATGCTTGCACTTATAAAGGATGTGGGAAACGGTTTGGTTCACACAAATACCTTATACAACACCGGCGTGTTCATGACGATGACAGGCCCTTGAAATGTCCCTGGAAAGGTTGCAAAATGACCTTCAAGTGGGCATGGGCAAGAACTGAGCATATCCGTGTCCACACCGGAGAGCGCCCATATGTTTGTCCAATCGCAGGCTGTGGTAAGACATTTCGATTTGTTTCTGACTTCAGCCGTCACAAGAGAAAAACTGGCCATACAAAGCAATAGCAGAACATTTTGATTTTCTATTTCCCAGGAAATCTCATTCCAAAATTCTTCACATGTAAAATTTGTTAAAATTGGAACTTGGTTATTCAGATTCTTCAGTATTAATCATGAATGTGGGGTTATTGTGATTGCTAGATCCTACATTTAATGAGAATAGATAGTAATTCAGCGGTTTTCTATGTTGAGACAGATTTATAATATATCATTTACTGGTTCCTCAATTGTTTGTTAGGACTGTATTTTTTGGAGAACATAACAAATATCGGGCTTCATTCTGATATTAAAAAAAAACTGTATGAACATCTGCACAAGATTGCAAGGTTTATGTATCCTTGATTTTACCTGTCAAATAATGCTTGTCAGATACATGCCATTGGGCAGATACAGTACCCATATTTTTATTTGTATCTTGACCAAAGAAAAAATTGGAGAGAATCTTCGCTGGTAATGTTACCAAGTCACCCCAAGTACTAAATGAACCTTTCTATGTTTTCAAAGAAACAGTCAAAAGTTTATATATGTAGCTAGGATTGATCCACGGAATGATGTTATATCTAGACAATAAAAATGCAATACATTAAAAACATTAAACCATATGAATGAATGAATGCTATTTTAACGTCCACGAGACTAAAAGTAGCCTATGAGAATATCAAGCTCCTTGTTTTTTTGTTTTCTGTAATTCAATATTTTTCTTACTCAAATTGATGATGAGATGACCCAACCTTCTAATAGTTCTCTCACTGAAAAGACAATGCCACGGAATTGATGCTAACATATTGCGGTGCCCTTGATGTCTCTGAAATCATCACATTCCAAAATGAAATGCTTTTCTGATTCCACTGCGCCAGAAGTGCAAAATGTACACACCCTTTCTTCCCAAGCTTCTTTAGGCCTCTTCCACCGTCCCGTTTCACACCAAAGTTGATGTGAGTTAGTTCTTAATTGAGCAATAAGAATCTTTGCTCTTTACGGAATGCTAGCTCCAATGAACTCTTTTTGTTGGAAATCACAAGTGGGGTTGAATTCTTGAACATAGTACTTCTTTCTACGCAACTCTTTTCCCCATATACCTTTATGAAACTTCTCCATCACAAAATTCTTTAACTCCTTGCTATTTGTGGGACATGCATTAAGGTAAATATTCCATTTTTGCATCCATTTGTTGTTTTGTCTCATCCATGATTTCTTTCTTTCACTCATGCCTTCATTGAAGATAACTTTCGGCCATCTACCTCCCATTTGCTCAATTCTTTTTAGATACCTTATAAGATGCACCATAACAATTGCTTCGATGGGAGCTATCCCTGTTTCACTCAACATTATGTCATAAGGAACTGATCCTTTTATTTTGAACTTATTCATGATCAACATTATCTCACAAGGAATAAATCTTTTTATTTTGAACTTGTTCATGATCAAGCATTTTTAGATTTTTTCAATTTGTTTCCATTTTGAAATAGAGATGCTGCTAGCCCAGAATTCACACCCATATAATATCACTGGACAAACTAGGAGTCCAAAAAGCACTTTAATTGTGTTCCATCTCTACAACTCTACATCTCTACATCTATTTTGAAGTGAATATAATGCTTTCCACCCTCCTAAAATTCTTTTCTTTCTGCAATCCTCCCAAGTAGCTTATTGTTGAAATTGATCCCGAGGCATTTGTATTCATTTACTACTTCAAGAATGTTGACTTCGAAGAAGAACATATGCTGGCTTTGCTTCCATGATGTGCGGTGACAAAATGTTCATTCCCCACTTTAGATATTTTGCTTGAAGTTCAACCAAGTCCTTTGCCTTCCCCGTTTTCAACCTTTTAATTCCTGTCTCCACCTTTTGTACTATGAAAAGCTTTGAAGTTGTGTTGATCCTCGGAGGAGACTCAACCTCTAATTCTTTTTCATAGAGTTGTCTTGCATAGTCAAACCACTAATTGGATGTAATATTATTTTCATATTTCTTATTCCTTGGTTGAAGTTCCTGCCAAATTTTTTTCGGGTTATTCTTGCATAGATATATCAACTCTTCTCGCCTTGTTTGCATGAACTCGTATTTTTTTTTTTTTAAATCTGCTTATATAACTTTACATTCATCTTCCCCTCTCCTTCCTTTTTCAAGGTTCTCATTGTCATTTTGCATTCCTCATCGAACCACTCATTCACAGGAAAATAATACGATTTTGATTTCCTATTTTTTTGCTCTTTTGCACTTCTCAAGTGCACCCTGGATTATATTTGTGAACTCATGGCTGTTGAGGCTTTGGGGACCAATTTTATCCTTATGCATTGATCTCTCCAACATTGTTTTGAAGATAGTGCAATTTTCTTGTGCTAGAAGAAATTTTCCCCTTGATGCCAATTGTTGAGAACATTGGGTTTTCCTCCTATTCTGTCTTTCTTCTAACCAAGATAACTTTATATATATTGGGTTATAAATCAAAACACAACATGGTTGTAATTAGTATTGAAAGGTACATCACATAAAATCTCAACTACATTGAAATGTCATTAGACATATAAATGGCATAAACATTTTTTCTTGTGAATAACCATTCATCTTTTGCACGCGCCCACAAGTGTGCACACATATATCTCCTGTTGGAATATTTTTGCATTATAATTTTAATGTTATATCATTAACATGAAAGGATAGATTTTGGCACTTAGTCATAGCAATGTGTATACTTTGTACCAGTGTTATCCATACAAAGCAATCATCAGTAGATACCATCTATCCTTTTTTCCACTAGACGTTATTCACCGTTGCATCTGTATGATTCCATTGTACAATTGCCAGATCACTTATATACCAATGTTTTTTCCCTTTCTATATACATTCATGCAATTCGTCATATGATTTTTCCATAGAATTGTCATTTTTTTTCTATTTTGTACACTTTCGCTATAGTTGTAATTTATTGCATATAATTTAATTATTTGTTTGGACAAAGGCCAAATCAACCATTGATGAAATTTTGATAGTTTCATATATATTGCATATTTATGACTCATTGGAAATAACATAATTAGTAGTTATAAGTAACTCAAAAAATCAAGATAAGAACTATAATAAGGTAAAACAACTGCAATAAAATAAAAAAAGAGTTATTGAAATATAATATGAAAGAGGAGATAAGATATGCGTTAATTTTTAAGTTAACATGTTCTTTGCATATGACATTTACTTCAAAGATCCATATTAGGATAATTTTCCATTAACAATCACATAAGACATCATTATCATGATAGTAACTAAAGAAAGAACATAAACAAAAGATGCAGAAGACAAGTCAAGACAAGAATACACATGGATATGGCTCAAGCCAAGGAAAAACCACAAGATGGGGAAAACCCTTGATCGACCACCTTTATTATAAATATCAAATGTACAGAGAAGGAGAGAGAGAGTACAATCATAGTCAAAATAGACTTGCCAATGCCACTGACCAAATATAAAGGAGATACCTAGTCAAATATCCACTTCAGTCTTTATCCCTAACCTGTGATCAATGATAGTTAAGGCAACTAAAAAATTGACTCGAACCTAGATCAATAAATGTAGCCTTTTGAGTTGAAGATAAAACTCCCAAGATAGTTTGAATCTAGGAAGAATTTCAGTTCTGGTTAGGGCTTATATCACCCCTAACTCCTTGCTGTAGGTGTGCTCCAAACTAGATTAACATGTAGTCTTCAGATCCATATGATCAACTCCTGCAGTCTTCATCGAGGGATTGCAACCTGAAAGGGAAATAGATGCAGTGCAAAATAACCCTTAAACATAGATTACTCAAGCCCAAACTTTCTTTGATCAACCTCGACCTCCTACCTAAAAACTTGGCTCATGAAGAAGACTAAAGAGATCACAAAATTTCCCTTGATACCTTTGCTGGAGATATCCTTCTTCTGCGACCCAATTCAAAGAGAATAATGAGAAATGTATGTGTCCAAATGAAGTTGAATACACCTCTATTTATATAATTCGGTGGAGGACAAGAGACGTGTCTATTGGGTATAATGAGTTGACATAGAGGAGAGGTTCACCTTGAAATTTTGCATAAATTCAAAAATCCATTTCTCCTTGTCCAAATTTGACGATCTTTAGGTTGATTTTGGTTGTCTCGAAAAGAGGAATTCAATGTTGTAGTTATCTTCTTCAAAGGAGCAATCCAAAGTGGAATTTGGCCTTAGTTGCCAATTTTAACACTCCCTCTCAACTGGGGAGAATTCCACTTGACAAACCATCAGACATGGTCACTGATCATCATGCCATTCTGTCGCCATGAACCGTCTATGTATCTCATGTCATCTCAACTTTGTTGAACACTTATATGAATAATAAAAAAGAATCAATCAAGAGTGAGCCACAAGACCTTGTCACTCTTCACTGACAAAAGTCAATCCACATAACCAAAGGGTGAACTCCAATCGAACTTGATCCCAAGTGATCAAGTTGAAGAAACATCATTCATCCTAGACATAGGGAGTATGACAATACACGATGTGTCCATCGATAGTGCTATGGTCCCAAACCACTTTTCCCAACTCATTGGCCATATGAGAGGTGCTTCCCATGTGTCCTGGACTACATGGGTAGGATGATGCAAGAACATTTGCAGCGAAATAATATATCACATCCTGCTCACAACCACTCATAGGGAAATGGGAAATGACATCCTACAAACATGTCATAATCACAGGTAGGGAAGGGATGAACCACATCTTACAAACACGTCATAACCACACGTAGGGAAAGGATGAACCACATCCCACAAACACATGTCATATCCACACGTAGGGAAAGGATGAACCACCTCCTACAATCACATATCACAATCATCGTAGGGAAAGGATAAACCACATCCTACTCGCATGCAAAAAATCGAGAGTAGGGAAAGGATGAACCATGTCCTACACGCATGAAAACCAAAAATAGTAGGAAGGATCCTACATGTGGGGAAATGATGAATCACATCCCATCGACATGTCAACCACATATCGTAGGGAATAATCATCCTACATGTGGGGAAATGATGAACCACGTCACACCGACATATCAATAGATGCCTATATGCATCTCTCACTGGGGTATCCGCAGGAGAAGGTGAACCCCTCATCTTGCTCATATGCCATAGGAGAAGGTGAACCACTCATCCTATGCATATGTCATTAACTGTAGGGGAAGGTGAACCACTCACCGTACACACATGTCAATCACCATGGGGTATCACAGGGGAAGGTGAACCACTCATCTTGTACAAAACACACCAATAGGGGAATGTGACTACTCACCTTATGGTCGCTCATAGCTCAATAAGTACCCCAAGCCTTCAGGAGCTCCCAGAGCTCAATGTTCCATCTTAACAGAAGATCCCTTCATATAGGGGAAAAAGCCAGGTTGCTTTCTAAAAATTAATTATATTGTTGACCAAATAGTTAATGGAAGCCTCAATATCTCCACTCAACAGATCTACTAGCAGAGATCTTTAGCATCACTCAACAATCTTCTGATTCTTGCATATCTATTGCAGAAAATACTTAACTGTTCTTACTCCATCTTACTCAGGGAGATCACAAGCCTAAGCATGTCTTTCCAGAGTGCAAGGCATCCATCTGGCAACTTGCTTATTATTAGATCCATCCACTTTGAAGATAATTTATTAATACATTTAATCATGCCATGATTATGGAGGTGCTCTTCCATAAATAGGAATGACCTTGTTATACTAGCTGAGAAGATCCAATGGAAAACTCCCACAGAGACTCAATATGTAATGATAAGTCTCTTATTCATTTTCTTCAAGGTTTAAAGGTAGCTTCAAAGGAGCTTCATCCTTAGATAAAAACATCAGAAATTAATAATGCATGAAAAAATTCTATCAAGGTCCTATCCTCTTGAGGTAATAAAATAGGGAGTCTTCAAACATTTTTTGAAGATGCGGGTGTTGGGGCCCTTGTTTTTGTTTAGTTTTGAAATCTTGGCTAAGACATTTTGAACTTTGACCCTTTTTGAGTTGCGGAATAAATACACATGGCAACCGCGACCGCGCCGCAACTACCAGGAGTCGCGGAGCTACCAAGGTAGCGCGGAAGCACTCGATAGCTGGAGATAGAACAGGGACAAGTGCAGATGAAGGAAACACAACAGAAAACATAAAGTGGAACACACAGACATCAGGAGAGAAGCTGGGAGAAGCCGAAGTGAAGACACAGAGGAGCTGATAGTCGCGAGAGCGGGTGAATAAATAACAGTGACCCGGCTGAAAAGAGAAGGGAGAGAGGCGGGATGTTGAATAGATGCTGAAGAGGTTGCGAGGCTCGAGACAGGAAAAGATGCACAGAGCAGCTGCGGAGGATTCATGCATGTTCTTCATATGGTTTCTTATCTTCTCTATTCTACCTTTCTGTTCTAAAACCCATCTGTAACAGATTTGTGCGCTATCAGTGAGAATGTCATGTAATCATATGTTTGGCCAAGAGATTAATACAATGGAAGGTTGCTGTCTCAATAAGATGTTCATGTGCTTGTAACGTGGTCATGCTGGTTTAAAATTTTATTTGCGAATGTCTTAATGCTTATTAAGTGATCTTGCGTATATAGCTTTGTATATGTAATGGATAAATTGTCCTTCTTTAGTTGCGGGTTTGTTCCTTGCCATTGATCTCATCCCCTTCTGCATGTGGTTGCGGCACGCCTCGGGTGAGACGCACTGCTCCCCAGAGCAGGGTGAAAATGCCGGCGTGTTCCTAGACTACACCGGACCCCTTTGTTGGCCACCACTCTTGAACCTGGGTCTTGTCCGCGAGACCTGACTTCCCGCCAACAAATGGTTCCGTTGCCGGGACCTGCATGTTCTGAGGGGATCTAGATCATGGTATCGAGGATTTTTGAAGGAGCGATACGACGATGGTGGGATGATCATCTTGACCAGTTCATTGCTCAGCAAGCAGAGCTGACCAAGAAAAAGGAGGCGGCGATCAAGGAGCTTGTTCTTTTCTCTGACTCAGCTAGTGATACGTACGAAATTTTCTGGGGAAGGTTCCCTACGGACCTTTACAATTGGTTGCGGAGGTTACGAGCGACGCTGCCCCAAGAAGGCTTGCGGAAGATAAACCGCAGGTGGACGCACGAAGACCTGGTGGCACTGCATCGGGTAGATACTGAACTAACCCGTGCAGTAGATTTTTGGGTAAGGACCACGTTGGAAGGATACGCTGTGGAGTTTGCTGCTGAGTGCTACCAATATTTCTCGAAGGCCGAGGCTGTTTTTCACTCAGGGCTGAGGGGGAAGCTGTTGAAGGAGATTCCGCTGTGGATCAAAGCCCTGATGGTGGACGAAGGGTTGATTGAATTCCACAAAGCGGGTATGGAAGCGTAAAACACTTGTACTGGGGGAAGGGTTGAGGGGACCGATGCGGTGTAGAATGTGAAAGTGGGGAGCGGGGAATGGATGCTGAGGCCGCATGCAAGTTGCGGGAGCTACGTGCACATCGGCGGGCACAGATCGCCGATAGGTGGCGAAGAAGGGTAATGCGAGATTTGAAGAGAAGAGAGATCGAGAGGAAAAATCAGAAGGAGGCGCCTCAGAGAACGGGAGTTATGGGTTTGGATACCCGGAAAGAAGACGAGACAGCAGTGGAAGTGCAGTGGGTGCATGGGAGCCCAGCGACGCGGGAAAGAGAGATCGTGACTAGCGAAGATAATGGAAAGATGCAGCCCGAAGGAAGTTCCGATGATGAATGGCACGACGTGATGCAGCGGATGTTTCAAGATCAGACGACACCCACCCCTCCAGGCAGCCCTACTTCTCACCTTCTGCATGGCCAGGATCCCGACCTTCCCCTGGTACTATATCAACCTTTAAGCAATATTTTTAGTCAGTTACAAGCATTGAGTCGGTCATACAGTAGTGCATCAGTGTCAGTAACGTCCAGTAACAACAACGTTACTAGTAGTAGTATTTTTCCTAGTGGGACCGTTACGCAACCAGGACCGGGAGGCTTTATCCTGGTTAATTCTCCGCAAGTACACATGGCTGGATCTTTCACTCGGTATCCAGAGTTCTCTGGCCGGGGCAATGATGACGTAGAACAACACTGGTACCTATGCAAAGCCATCTGGAGGGCTCGCCAGACGTCAGATGCAGGGAAGTTAATAGAATTCCAAACCACGCTCAGAGAGAGGGCTCTGCGATGGTTCATTAAGTGGTCCGAGGCGCATCCTAACCCTGTAATTGCGGACGTGAAGCGGGATTTTGTCCGCGAATTCAAGCTTCCCCAGACAGACCAGCAGGGCCTGTCAGAGCTGTGGGAAATTAAGCAGAAGGAAGGTGAGACTGCGTGGGAGTTGATGCGGCGATTCAAGGATGCGATCGGGAAACTGAGCTACTCGATCGATCCAAACCACCAGAGGGACTGGTTCATCAAGGCTCTGCTCCCCTTGACACGAACCCCTCTCACTCAGCAGAAGATTGATAATCTGCAGGATGCTTTGGAGCAGGCCATGAAGATTGAAGCTATGGCGGGCTACCCCCAGGAATATCGGGGGGGGGGGGGCAGCCCCGCAAGATCCTTCTTTGATAGGGTTGCAACACCAGATCGCCAGCTTGACCGAAAAGCTCAAGGAACTTCAGCCAGTGAGACCAGCGCGACCGAATGTTTGGTGTACTCATTGCCTGGTCGAGGGCCACGTCGCAACCGAATGTCCTCGGTTGCGCGGCACAGGAGCAGGACCCTCGGTCACAGCAATCCAGGGGGGCCCACCACCAGGGGGTGGCGCGGCGATGAACCCGCAGGGAGCCTACCAGCCGCAACAGCCTTATGCGGGGTTCCCACCGCAACCGGGTTCCTCCACCGCAGAGTACTGCGAGATTTGCCGGACGCTGGGGCATCCTCCTCGGATGTGCCCAATATTACAGAAGTACTCCACGGTCCCGAATAATGTATACTACGAATTTTGTGTGTCCACAACTCACAACACTGAGCAGTGCAGGGCGCTTGACGCACTTGCGGATCGACTGGATTGTCCCTCGTACAGGGTGAACAAGGCTCCGAGGGGAAGAGGTGGCGGCATGCGGGGAGGCCGAACAGGGGAACGCAGCCTGGTAAAATGTTACAACTGTGACCAGGAGGGTCACGTGGCTCGAGAATGTCCCCTTCCGCGACGACCCTGGTGTTCCCAGTGCAGGGTCAACGCCCACGCTACAGAAGACTGTCCGGAGCTTATCAAGAAGTGGGAAGAACGGGCAAGGTAGAGGGGAGCGAATCTGATAAACTCAGAGCTGCGAGGGGCCACAACCCCCGACATGCAGAACGTCGCGATAGTAACGAGGGGCGGAAAGAAGACTGGAGAGGATGCCCACGAGAAGGAGCCAGCCCGAGTGGTTCGGCCGACATCCCCGAAGAAGTTGATCAGGCCCGAGGTCCAGAAGAAGTATTTCCAGGAGGCAGTTGAGGCCTTCGCCCAGTTGCGGAACAAGGGAGGTTTGGAGGAACCCATGCTGCCGGAATCTGGTGTGCAGAACGTCGCAGGTACTGTGGTCGAGGATTGGCTTCGGCTATTCCTCAGGATTGTTGATAACGCTGCGCTGCGGCATCAGCTCAAGCATGCTTTGGACGGAGCACTGCAGGGGTGCACAGAGCTTAGAGATCCGGCGGACGCTGGCCCCCAATACGTGCAACGAGTCAAGAGGAACAAGCAACAAACAGGCAAAGAATTCCGGCTTAACACACAAGTCGCAGGGTTCCAAATCAGCGACACCATGTTGGACTTGGGGTCCGACGTCAACATACTGCCACGAAAGACATGGGAGGCTCTTGGAAGGCCACGGCTAGCCTACTCACCAATCCAACTTAGGATGGCGAACCAGTACTGCATTTTACCAATCGGCCGGCTCGAGGGAGTCGAGGTCGACGTTGCGGGGGTGAAGACATACACCGATTTTGAGGTTATTGATATCATGGGCGACAAGGATCCCTATCCTGCCTTACTCAGCATTGATTGGGCTTTTGAGAATTACGCCATCATCGACCTTAAGAAGGAGCTGATGATCTTTGAGGATGGGGAGGTACGGGTCACCCAGCCTCTCGACCCGTATCAAGGCCCGCGATATACGGAAACAGTGGACAATCGGGAGGATGCTTAGATGATGGACCATCTCTATCAGATGACTGCAGGAAAGCGGGACGATTATATTAACCCGACCGCGACTGGCTCCGTCAGTTGGCGGAGTGTGCAGAGCTCGGAGCTCGGATCCGAACTCGCTTGGGAAGACTGGCAGCAAGGGGGGTATGAGACCACCACGCGGAGATGTGCCTCCATTGCTCAAGTCCGGTGGGTAGGGACTGAGATCCGCGGATATCCCACATTGTCAAACATGCAAGCAGTCAATACTTTTATTGCCAAGGTGGAAGACCGGGTCCCAGCTGAAAGCCGGATACCACTTTTGGATGTGGCCTTGCAGTCAACGTCGGCACGGTGGTGGAAAAATCACCGCAACACTCTGTTGCGATGGGAGTGCGTGGCAGATGCTCTGCGGGCACGCTTCAAAGAGGATGAAGGACCCTACAGTACGCTTAAGTATCATGGAACTTCCGACCCACGACACCATTTGCGGGCCTGTGAGGAACAGTGGCGTAGCACCCGGTACCCTGAGGAGCTGTGGGTCCACAGGTTTATCCACTCCCTGGGCACCATTCCCCAGGCCTAGTACCTGGAGGAAGAGCGGAAACGGGAAACCCGCTCTTGGCAGGCAGTTGCGGACAAGTTCGTTTTGAGCTTCTTGTTCGAAGGGGAGACGGCGCAGGAGTCTCAGGCCCTACAGGCAATCAAGGAGGTCTTGTTTTTCCGCCAGCCCGAGCCCGACGAGGGCCCGGCTGTGTCACGACCTGAGGTCAGGCGCAAGTTGGTTTGCCACTGGATTGATGGGGATCCGGAGGACCTCGGGCATCTCTATTTTGACGAAAAGGAGGGTGAGCGGAGAATCAGTGAAGAGCCAACGACTGAAGGAGTCCATTTACAGCCGCTAAAGACAAAAAAACTGAACATTGGGACGGACGAGAAACCTAAGCTCGCAACGGTGGGAGATTACTGGGACGAGGAGACAACAAAAGAAATTTTCAGCCTCCTCCGGGAATACGAAGATTTGTTTCCGTCTTCAGTTGCGGACCTGAAGGGGATCATGGGGGATCTGGGCGAAATGCGCATCACGCTGAAACCGGGGGTAAGGCCGGTGAAGCACCGACCCTACCGGTTGAACCCACGTATCAAAGAGAAGGTCAAGATGGAGATTGACAAGATGTTGGCTGCAGGTCTTATTTTCTCGGTAGAAGAAGAAGAATGGGTAAGTCCCATCGTCATCCAGAACAAGAAGGACAAAGCGGAGATCCGGGTCTGCGTCGACTACCGGAGCCTGAATAATGCTTGCATCCACGATCCGTTTCCCACTCCTTTCAGCGATGAAGTTCTAGATCATGTCGCGGGGAACGAAGATTATTCCTTCACTGATGGGTTCTCGGGCTACCATCAGGTGCGCATCGCCGAGGAAGACAAAGCAAAGACGACCTTCACCACTGAGTGGGGATCATTCACATACCACGTTATGCCGTTTGGTCTGAAGAACGCACCGGCTGTGTTTTCCCGGATTGTCATTGCTGCTTTCTGGGAGTGCATTCACAAGTTCCTGGAGGTCTACATGGATGACTGGACTGTCTACAGTCTGTTGAAGAAACACGCCTCGCTGTTGCGTATTGTGTTTGACCGGTGTCGCCAGCTGCAGATTTCCTTGAACTTGAAGAAATGTATTTTTGCAGTACCATTCGGCACGCTCTTGGGCCACGTGGTGTGCAAGCAAGGGGTCTGCGTTGATCCTGCCAAAGTCGCGGTCATCGCCCACATGGAGGCCCCCGAGACCGTGAAGCAGTTGCGGGCATTGCTCGGCCACACAGGGTATTACAGGCGGTTTATTCGCAACTACGCAAGGATTACGGCCCCTATGGAGAAACTGTTGCGGAAGTCAGAAGCGTTTGAGTGGACGGCGGAGTGCGGGAAGGCACTTGACACATTGAAGGAGAAGTTGGCGATGGCACCCATACTTGTTCATCCTGACTGGGAGAAGCAGTTCCATGTGCATATTGATGCGTCCGGAATTGCACTTGGAGCTGTTTTGGCGCAACCTGGGGAGACGACAGTTGACCACCCTGTGTACTTCGCCAGCCGACAGTTATCGAATGTGGAGAAGAACTACACCACGACCGAGCGGGAGGCGTTGGCGATGGTGTACTCTCTCCAGAAGTTCCGCCACTATCTTCTGGGCGGAAAATTTACATTCTTCACGGACCATTCTGCATTGAAGTATCTGGTGAATAAGCCTGTGTTGGAAGGAAGAATCTGTCGTTGGCTACTACTTTTCCAGGAATTTACGTTTGAGGTGATTGTCAAGCCTGGCAGGTTGAATGTTGGTCCCGATCATTTATCCAGGTTGGAGACGGGAGAGAATGAAGGCCCGTTGGACGATCAGCTACCGGATGCTGACCTCTTCCGAGTTGAAGCAGTACCAGATTACCTGGCTGACATTGCCACTTATCTGACCACAGGACAGTACCCTCAGGATTACACCCCGCTTCAGAAATGCCACCTGGTTGTCCGGGCGGCCGACTACCAATTGATCGCGGGGCAGTTGTACAAACTGGGGCTTGATGAGGTGTTGCGCAGGTGTGTTCTCGACCATGAACGGGAAGTAGTGATGTGGGAATGTCACAGTGGTGTTGCGGGAGGGCATGTGGGTGCGAAACCCACCGCCAGGAAGGTGCTCCAAGCTGGCCTGTGGTGGCCGACGGTACATGCAGACTGTAAGGCCTATGTGAAGCGTTGCGATGTTTGCCAGCGGACGGGAAGGCCTTCGCACCGGGACGAGCTTCCGCTACACCCAGTGCATGTGTTGTGGCCGTTTGAAAAGTGGGCTGTGGATTTCGTAGGTCCCATCGCACCAATCGCTCGACATTCCAAGGCCCGGTACATCATTACCACCACGGATTACCTCACACGGTGGGCTGAGGCAGCAGCGGTACGCGACTGCTCGGCAGAGACCGCTGCCCGGTTCATTTTTGAACACATCATCAGCCGTTTTGGCTGCCCACGGAGCTTGACCAGCGATCAGGGTACGCACTTCATTAATGCCACGGTCAAGTCACTACTGGACACATTTATGATTCAGCATCATAAAAGCAGCCCATACCACCCACAGGCCAATGGTACGGTGGAAGCTTTCAACAAGATTCTTGAGAAGGGCTTGACTAAAATCTGCAATGCTCAGCGCGACGATTGGGACGAGCGCCTCCCAGCGGCATTATGGGCCTACCGGACCACAGTGAAACGTTTGACCAACCAGACACCATTCCAGTTGGTGTATGGCCAGGAAGCTGTGATTCCCGCCGAGTTCACGGTACCCAGTCTTTTGATCGCAATGTCCCTCCAATTCTCAGAAGAGGAGTCACTTCGGGAACGCCTCCAGGAGCTACAGGAGCTGGATGAGGCCCGATTCCTCGCGGAATTCCACCAGAAGGTTCAGAAGGCCAGACAGAAAGCGTGGCACGACCGCCACATCAAAACCAAAGCCTTCCAAGTTGGCGGCAAAGTTCTCTTATATGACAGCCGGTTCCAGAAGTTTCCAGGCAAGCTCCAGATGCACTGGTTGGGACCGTACTTTATCATCGAGATCCATGACTCAGGAGCCGTTCGGTTGGCACAGCTGGACGGTACAATTCTTCCCGGATGGGTGAATGGCGCACGCCTGAAACCCTACCAGGAGTAGGTACCTTTCACTTTTCATCAATAACTTTTGCAACCGAGAGAACCCGTAGAGTAGCTTAGTTGAATAACTCTCCCGCAACCGGGATGAGCATAGAGAGTCTTTTCCGTTCATAGGCAGTCTGTCAAATAATTGGTCAGTTGCGGTTACCTCACCGCAACCGACTGTGGTCGGGGCGGACCAGTCCAGCGTGTCACAGCGCCAGTCCAGCGTGTCGCCGCGCCAGTCCCGCGTGTTGTTCGCGTAGGATCCATCCCCGTGCCAGTGTCAGTCCAGGTCATTTCCATCAGTCCTTTTGTCAGTCCGTAGGATCGCTCAGATTTGCTTCATAAATTGCCATAAGTAGACAGTAATCGTACCGTAATCATTTGCCATCACCCGCAGTTCCCTCAGCCATCGCGTCCGCCCATCTTCCCATGACGCCGTCAGCAACTGTCAGATTACATACAGGCACGCGATTGATCGCATGATTATCGCAGCCTCGAAGGATAGCAAGAATTAATTGCCGTTATGGAGTCTCATCAACTCCGCTCGTGCCAGCGGAGGACATAATTTGCATGAAGATCAACAGCACGAGAATGACGGACCAGTTCAATTTGGAAGTCGCAGCGACTCCAGAGCATTTGCAGCATCGAAGCGCACCGCACCCAGAAGGAAACTCCAGACGAATCCTCCAAGTTTACTAGCGTCGCGCCAAGATGCCGAGGGCTCTCCTATCCGTCCCCGAACCAGTACTGGATAGCCGAATTCACCGCGTAGAGTCGCTCGTTGGCAAGTATGACAATGCAGCATGTATGGACGCCAACCTGTCTGACCCTGCTGAATTCCCCCACCTCCATTGGCAGACTTACATGGAGCACCATTATACGCCAGGCAGCAGCTCCAACAGTCGGATGCGACCAGAATTTAGGGGCCTACAGCAGTCGTCCTTGATGCATTTGAGGACTCTTCTAGTTTTCGGAACTACGGGACCGACTCTGCAATGCACCCGGTTCCTTCTCAGTCGGATACAGAACGGGTCCCTGTGGCTCAATGAAGAAATTCCAATTGATGCCGAAGACATTCATCGGCTTACAGGGCTATCTCTAAACGGTGCAGATGTCTCCGCTACTGGCCAGACATCCTCCAAGCGCGCCCGAAAGTCGGGTGACTCAGACCTGTACACCAAGTATGGCACTCGCCGGGGTGGCAAAGGTGCCAAAATTGACTTGATCAACAAACCAGAAATCCGGTTCGCTTGCTACCTGATCGCTAGCAAGACGATGCGCCACTACACGAAGGGAGAATGCACCCTAGACACAATTTCCATTACAGAGCACTGCACCTGGGGCGCCAAGTTGAATTGGTGCTCTTTCGTGCTGAAGGAACTCTTCGCGGCCTGCGAAGAAAACTACAAGCGTACCACCAGTTTCATTTACGGCTACTTGATTTTAGCTTTCGCCATGTGGAAATGGCACCTTCCTCCTGTCCGGATGCAGGCGGAGACGACCGCGAGCCAGCCTCTCACGATGAAATACACCCCCGGGCAGGTGTCCATGGATCCCAGCACCAAACAGGTGAACGCGGAGGCGTTTCGGGCGTGGTACAGGATGATGACAGATGTGGTGACCAACCAGCAACGGGTGCCCAGGCACTTGTTGGACGAGTACAGTGAGCAGGTGTGGTTTGGGGTCAGCCATAGGCACACCTTCCTCCGACCAACTTGCGTGCCGGACACCACCTTTCACATGGCGCCCCTCCGATTCCAGCTGAATGATGACACCTTTCACCGTGAGGTCTCTGCGTGGCCGGGGGTCGTCAAGCACGTCCGCGACGGGATCACCCGCTATAACTTTGATCGGATGCTGCCGGCACAGCGGCCTGCCGCGACCGGCGCAGCGGGGTCCTCACAGGTTGCGGCGGAACCTCCACAAGATGCAGCTGAGACCGCACCGGACCTGCCCGAATCGCTGGTCCCGATCGTCGAGCACCTCAATGACTAGGTATGCCGACTTAACGTGGCCACCCAAGTTGCTTCAAGTGATGCCCCTATATTTCCCTCCTTTGCTGAATTTCATATCAGTCGGTCTCGTGTTCCCTCCAATACCGCCCCCCTCATTTCTCCCATCCCCACTAACCTGTTCACCTCTGCCACCCCTATCATCACACCAATGGGCGAACCGGGCCCCGAACCCGATTCATCAGACCCACCTCCATCCAAGAGGGCCCGCATTGCTGTCACAGATCCAGTGGTGGATCTTACTGACGATGATCCACCAGCCACTCCACCCACAACGACTTTGATTTCGGAGGAACCTCTGATCGATCCGTCAGAGTTCCTCAACCTTCGCCTCCCTCACACTTCTTTCACTCCGTCCACCGCTCCCACCGGCCGACCACCTGCCACCTCCTCCAATCCATCCAATTCATCAGCCACTGTGTCAGATTCTCTTATCCGGGAACTTTTCGGAGGCGACCACGGGGTGGAAGTCACCTCCAGTACTGCAGCCGTGGTACCGCCGGTTGACCTCGTGGCCACGGCCCAAGACCCTCCTGCTACTATATCTGCCAGGTTCACGAATGGTGGGGCTGATTCGGCTGCCCCTCCCCCAGAGCAGACCACGCAGCAAGACCGGCCGGAGTCTGAGATGGCCACTTCAGTGCAGCAGCAGACGCCGGTCCATCCTCCAGAGACTTCAAGCCGACCAGTGGCCAGCAACCAACCTTCGCAGGAGCGGGTGCCGGAGCAGGGCACACCCAGCACGACCAATGCAGAACCATGGAGTCCAGCACAGCTATACCTACTTATTCAGCGGGCGGCCCTCAAGGCCGAGCAGATTCACACAGAGCTGCAGCAGCGGTGTACCGAGCAGTGTAATCAGATCACAGCGCTCACTGAACAGCGCAATCAGCTGACTAGGGAGAAGACCAACCTCCAGGAGCAGGCGTTATCCAACGTATGGCCCGCTGCAAGGGCTCATTATGCCCCACTCCCTGCCGATATAGCGGAGAACAGTATAGCACTCCAGGCTCACCATCTCAGGATTGTTTTCACTGTTGTTTGCAGGGAGAACCAGGAACTCCAAGCGGCGTTAGCCGCACAGCCTACCCTTCCAGATCCACCCAGTGTCCATTCAGAACAGGTGACTGCCAAGCAGACACAGGCAGTTAGTATGCAAGCAACTCTCCATTCCACTGCAGCCGCAGCTTCTGCCCTTCTGCGAAGTCTGCAGGAGTGCTCACTCGCTTTAACTGTCAAGACGCAGCCTATCGCTGCCCAGCTGCAACAGATTTCCCGTGACATCCAGGCGACCGCGGACCCAGCAAGGTTAGATCAGCTCTACGCCCAGTCGGACGAGCTTGAACTTCACATGCAACAGACTGAGGCCGACTCGGCAGCGGCCAAGCACGTTATCCGGGAAATTCGTCCGCCCATCCGAGCCCGTGCCGACTCCATACACCAGCTGGATGCCAAGGCCGAAGCCCAGCTTGCCATGCTGTTCGGGGCTGACCCGACGACGATAGACGAAGCAGCCGCCACCCGGATCTCTCAAGAAGCCGACTTGCTTATGCAGGAATGGCAGCAAGCGGTGGCGGAATTCACCGAGCTTAGAGATACAGCGCTCTGCCGGGTCCCAGAGTTGGGGCCCTTGTTTGAACAACCAAGTGGCGGAGCACAGCAGGAAAGGGCGCAGGGAGAAGGCACAGCAGAATAGAGCACGGGAGCCAGCGGGGCAATGGAAGTAGAAACTGTTATTTGTGATTGACTCGCGGACGAGTCAAGGAATTGTGGTCGGGGCCTGTTGGGGCCCTTGTTTTTGTTTAGTTTTGAAATCCAACGTATGGCCCGCTGAAAGGGCTCATTATGCCCCACTCCATGCCGATATAGCGGAGAACAGTATAGCACTCCAGGCTCACCACCTCAGGACTGTTTTCACTGTTGTTTGCAGGGAGAACCAGGAACTCCAAGCGGCGTTAGCCGCACGGCCTACCCTTCCAGATCCACCCAGTGTCCATTCAGAACAGGTGACTGCCAAGCAGACGCAGGCAGTTAGTATGCAAGCAACTCTCCATTCCACTGTAGCCGCAGCTTCTGCCCTTCTGCGAAGTCTGCAGGAGTGCTCACTCGCTTTAACTGTCAAGACGCAGCCTATCGCTGCCCAGCTGCAACAGATTTCCCGTGACATCCAGGCGATCGCGGACCCAGCAAGGTTAGATCAGCTCTACACCCAGTCGGACGAGCTTGAACTTCACATGCAACAGACTGAGGCCGACTCGGCAGTGGCCAAGCACGTTATCCGGGAAATTCGTCCGCCCATCTGAGCCCGTGCCGACTCCATACACCAGCTGGATGCCAAGGCCGAAGCCCAGCTTGCCACACTGTTCGGGGCTGACCCGATGACGATAGATGAAGCAGCCGCCACCCGGATCTCTCAAGAAGCCGACTTGCTTATGCAGGAATGGCAGCAAGCGGTGGCGGAATTCACCGAGCTTAGAGATACAGCGCTCCGCCGGGTCCCAGAGTTGGGGCCCTTGTTTGAAAAACCAAGTGGCGGAGCACAGCAGGAAAGGGCGCAGGGAGAAGGCACAACAGAACAGAGCACGGGAGCCAGCGGGGAAATGGAAGTAGAAACTATTATTTGTGATTGACTCGCGGACGAGTCAAGGAATTGTGGTCGGGGCCTGTTGGGGCCCTTGTTTTTGTTTAGTTTTGAAATCTTGGCTAAGACATTTTGAACTTTGACCCTTTTTGAGTTGCGGAATAAATACACATGGCAACCGCGACCGCGCCGCAACTACCAGGAGTCGCGGAGCTACCAAGGTGGCGCGGAAGCACTCGATAGCTGGAGATAGAACAGGGACAAGTGCAGATGAAGGAAACACAGCAGAAGACAGGAAGTGGAACACGCAGATAACAGGAGAGAAGCTAGGAGAAGCCGAAGTAAAGCCACAGAGGAACTGATAGTCGCAAGAGCGGGTGAATAAATAACACTCACCCGGCTGAAACAAGGAATGAAAAAGGGATGCTGAAGAGGTTGCGAGGCTTGAGACAGGGAAGGACGCGCAGAGCAGCTGTGGAGGAATCATGCATGTTCTTCATATGGTTTCTTATCTTCTCTATTCTACCTTTCTGTTCCAAAAGTCATTTGTATCAGATTTGTGAGCTATCAGTGAGAATGCCATGTAATCGTATGCTTGGCCAAGAGATTAATACAATGGAAGGTTGTTGTCTCAATAAGATGTTCATGTGCTTGTAATGTGTTTATGCTGGTTTAAAATTTTATTTGCGAATGTCTGAATGCTTATTAGGTGATCTTGCATATATAGCTTTGTATATGTAATGGATGCATTGTCTTTCTTTAGTTGTGGGTTTGTTCCCTGCCATTGATCTCATCCCCTTATGCATGTGGTTGCGGCACGCCTCGGGTGAGACGCACTGCTCTCCAGAGCAGGGTGAAAATGCCGGCGTGTTCCTAGACTACACCGGACCCCTTGTTGGCCACAACCCTTGAACCTGGGTCTTGTCCGCGAGACCTGACTTCTCGCCAACAGCGGGCCTTTGAATTTTTTTCAAGAATCATTCCAATCCTGATGTTCTAGACAACGATTTAGTTAATCATCAAGGCTTTATTGTAACCTATGATTACCGAAATGGATTAGTGTAAAATTTGTTTATTGTAAGCCATAGTAAAACATCCTCAAGGCTCAGACTTATCACAAACTAGGTTTAATATGTAGATTCTTAGCAAGGTACATATTTAATGAGGCACAACATATTGATTACAATTGTGGCATATTATTCATTTAGTAAAGGGTCTAGGTGAGCTGATGTATTTATAACACTCTTGACCAGTCTTCAACCATAGATGTTGCATGTATTATTCCATCATACTGTAAATAATCTCAAAAGTGTAGATTCTAGTTTTCTATAGTATTTCGAAAAGATGTCATGTAGCTAATTTTATTTTCAGAATAACCTCAGATGACATACTATAACATTGGATGACACATTCTTCGGCGAAAGATCTGTAGCTCTTGAGATCATCAATCAGTTGATGTAGGCTTGATCTTTCAACAAAAGACAACAGGTCGAATCAAAGCACCAACTCCCTCTTGTTCAGTTGACAATGCATAAGATACAAAGGATCTTGGCCTTGCAACACAGATTTGAACTTCTGAATCACAGTAATCAATAGAAAGGTTATATACCTTTAAGGCTGCTTCTTTAATGATGCTACTGTAGGGTTCCAAGGTAAGTCTATATGGAGGGAGTTCAAAAATGAAAGAGGATAAATGTTGATGTTAAAAAACAAATTTCCTTGATGCATGCAGATTTACTCCATTCCGATGTGATAAAAATATTTATATAGATATTTCCTCTGCAAATAATGATTCCCTAGGTCCGCTCAATTGATTCAACATGAGAGTAAACATATATGAGTTGATTACGATAATACTCGAGATGACAAACTGGAGATTTACTGAGATCATAACATGTATACAATTTGTCTTGTAGACATTAATTCACCAAAATATTTTTGATCTAAAAGATGAAGGTATACAAGAAATACATCTTCACACTGTTACCATTGTCATATTGATGTCACCTTATGCTCTCAATTTTTTCTTAGGGGCACTGATATCAAGGAGTAGAGGTCAGTGTATATCATTAACAAAATCCTTATAGAATTAGGATTATTGTTATGAAACCAGCTCCAAAAAATAGAAGAGAAGAGAGATCAACGCCTTAGAAATCAACCACTTCGAGGGGGCAACCTCCAATACATTACATAAAAGAACAATTATTGGATGATATAGATGACAAAACCTCCTTCTATATATAGGGGTCAATGGGATCACAATATAATCCTAGCCGAGCTAACAATAATAATGTAAGAGAACAATAATAACAATATGGGGGTTACAGGAGCACAACAACAATAATAAGGGGGATACACTAATAAAAATAAGAGACTACACTAGTAATATGGGGACTTAACATGCCCCTCTCCTTCAAAAAAGTGTTGTCCTCAACGCTTGAGTAGATTTGGATGCTTCTGTATAAATTTCTCATCCTCCCATGTAGAATCTTCAGTGGGTAAGTTCTTCCACTTGATGAGATACTCTGAAATTGATCTATTTCCTAGCTCTTGAGTTCTTGTTTCCATGACTTTTTCATGTTCCAATATGATTTTTCCTTCCTCGCCAAGTTCTGGAAATATTGTTTGAATTGGAAGTTTGTCACCTATAATCTTCTTTAAGCATGAACATAGAAAACTGGATGCACTCATGAAGAAGAATGAAGCTCCACTTTGTATGCCATAGTACCAATCTTTTGCAACACCTTGTAAGGACCACAATATTTTGGCGATAATTTATTATCCTTATTAGCTTGCATGAGGGACATTTATTTGTATGGTTTTAGCCGTAAAAATACCCAGTCTCCTACATCAAAACTTCTCTTCCTGCGATATTGATCTGCTTGTTGTTTCATTCGATTTTGTGCCAAATTGAGGTTATCCTTTAAGAGTTGAAGAACTTGTTGTTGATGCTCAATGTGATCTTCCATTGCTTGCACCTAAGAATTATCTCTTAAAGATGATGTGATGGACGGTGGATGATATCCATAAAGTGCCATAAATGGGGACATTTTTGTTGCAGTATGGAATGAAGTGTTATACCACCATTCCGCCAAAGGTAACCACTTGACCCATTGTGTTTTTTTATCAGATACAAAACAACGAACATATCCTTCCAAACATTAGTTCACTATCTTAGTTTTACTATCAGATTGAGAATGATAATATGAGCTATGAGCTAGTTGAGTACCCAAACAAGAAAATAATTCCATCCAAAAATTTCCAGTAAAAATGAGATCTCTGTCGCTGACCATAATCTTTGGGTTTCCATGTAGCTTTTGAATTGTTCCCATAAATGCAGTAGCAATTGTACTTGCTTTAAATGGATGAGATAATACACACAAGTGTGCATACTTGGTAAGTGTATCAACTACCACCATGATGACACTCTTTCCTTCAGACTTAGGTAAACTTGTGATAAAATCCATTGAAATCTCCTCCCAACATTGATTTGGAATGGATAAAGGTTGTAGAAGACTCGGGGTCTTAATTGTCTCAACTTTGTTTTGCTAGAAAACCAAACATTCTGCCACAAAATTTTGAATATCATATTTAAGGCCATCCCAAAAAAAATCTTTCTTTACCCTGTGGTAAGTTTTTAAAAATCTTGAGTGTCCTCGTAAAGGAGAAGTGTGCAATTCCAAAAGAATATTTTGTTTTATTTCGGAATTCTCACAAAGATATAAGCAATCTTTGTACCATAAGGAATCATTTTTCCAACTAAATGTATTATATGTACTAGGATATTGATTCAACTTTTGAATGAGTGTCCACATTTCTTCGTCCTTTTTCCATTCATCTCTTGCTTCAGTTATCCAATCTGGTTGGATAATAGAAATTGCACAAAGCAATGCTTCCACCTCTTCATCCTTTCTTGATAGTGCATCTGCAACAACATATAACTTCCATTTTTTGTAGATGATTTCAAAGTCATAACCCAACATCTTTATGACTAATTTTTGCTGCTTTTCTAAAGATAGTCTTTGTTCCAAAAAGTGTTTAATACTATCATGATCAATTTTTACCTTGAAGTGCCTTCCCATTAGGTAAGGTCACCATTTCTTTAGTGCATGTAGTATTTCCAACATTTCCTTCTCATAAATAGCTTTCTGTAAATACTTTCCTTTGATTAGAAGACTTTCAAAAGGAACGGGTCTTCCTTCTTGCATTAACACAACACCAATTCCATTTCCCAAGGCATCACATTCCACAATAAAGGTTTTTGTGAAGTCTGGCATAGCTAAGACCGGTGCTAGGCACATTGCGTCTTTAAGATGTTCATAGGCCTTAGTTTCTTCAGGAGTCCATGAAAATGCATCTTTCTTCAATAATGTTGTTAGAGATGCTACTATTCTCCCATAATTCTTAACAAACTTGTGATAATACCCTGTTAACTCGAGAAATCCTCACAATTGCTTTATGGTTGTGGGGACTTTCCATTCCCTAATGGATTTAATTTTGTTAGGGTCTACCTTAACACCCTTGTGAGATACAATATGACCTAGATATTCCACCTCTTGTACTCCAAAGAAACATTTGGATGTTTTTGCATATAATTGCTTCTCCTCCAATAGTTTGAGCACCTTGTCAACATGTTGAACATGATCCTTCCAAGACCTGCTGTAGTTTAGTATGTCATCAAAAAATACTAGCACAAATTTTCTAAGGAAGGGTTTGAAAATGGAATTCATCAACCCTTGAAATGTAGAAGGTGTGTTGGTAAGGCCAAAAGGCATGACCAAAAATTCATAATGACCCTCATGAGTTCGAAATGTTGTTTTCAGAATATCTTCACTCTTCATTCTAATTTGATGATATGAACGAAGATCCAACTTGGTAAAATAAATGGCGCCGTGTAATTCATCCAATAATTCATCAATCACAGGAATGGGAAATTTATCATTAATAGTGAGCTTATTGAGCTCCCTATAATCCGTACACATGCGCCATGATCCATCCTTCTTGTGCAAAAAATACTACTAGAGCAGAGAAATAACTTTGACTAGGTTGAATTATACGAGCTTCTAACATTTCTGCAATCATATGTTCAATTTCGCTCTTTTGGACATAAGGATATCTATAAGGCATGATGTTTGGAGGAACACTTACTGGAATCAAATGAATAGCATGATCATGATCACGAATAGGTGGGAGTCCTTTGGGAGTATCAAACACCTTAGAATGATTGTCCAAGAATTTTTGGAGATATGGAGAAATAGATGATTTTGATGTTGGAACTTCTAGTGAGAATAATTGTGAAATTACACCTCGTTATTCTTTCTTTAGAATCTTTGTCATGAAATTAGATCTTATTATCTTTCTCGACTTCCCTGCGATACCTCGTAATTCGATTTCCTTTTCTTCCAAAAAAAAATTTCAAGAAAAGTTCTTGAAAATTAAAAGCAACCGTCCCCAAAGATTGTAACCATTGTACTCCTAGTACAACATCAACACCTCCCATTGGAATGGAAAACATTGGAATATTCAATACATATTCCCCTAAGGTTAGCTTGATATTATGGCATTTCCTAGAGCAATTTATAGTTCCTCCATTTGCAACCATGAATTGACATTCTGGTGCTGGGTATAGGAAACAATTCAATTCATTGGCTACCTTACAATGAATAAAATTATGGGCGCTACCTAAATCAATAAACACTATTACCTTTTTCTTCTTGATATGTCCTTCTATCTTGATAGTTTGAGGAGTGGTAATTCCTGCCAATGCATTACACGATATGGTCGGACTCATTTCTTCCTCTTCTTGGGTTGGTTCCTGGTGTATATCCTCTTCTTGTTCATTTTCTTCTTCCTCTTCACAATCTATGTAAAATAATTTATTCTCAGCACACTTATGCCCTTTAGTGTATTTGCTATCACAACTGTAGCAAAGCCCTTTTGCTCTTTTTTCTTCCAATTGTTGTAGTGTCAACCTTGTAGGTTGTGGAAATCTTATATAAGGTCTCCACTTTATAGATGTGGAGTGGTATTTTGCCATAATTTTACATTCAAATTTTCTTTCCAACTCAATTTTCCAATTAATCAAGTCTCTAAATACTAAAACTTCATACATTGATGTTATCCTTTAAAGTCCCTATGAAGACATCAATCTTGTGTTCATGGAATATCAATTACCCTTATATTCAATTTTTGGAAGTCCACGAAGTTCGCCACCACTAAACCCTTTTGTTTGAGATTTATCAATTGGCTAAAGAAGGTGCTGCTCTTTGTATCCTCAATATTTTCCATAACTGTACCATGACAATTTTTTTACGGGAGCAAAGCCATTGATACCATACAAATGTATTTTGTTCTAAATGTAAAGTTGCGATGTGTATCTTTTGTATAAATTATACAAGATGCATGTATATTACCGGAATCCCCTGATCTAGCAAATTAACTTATGTTAAATACAGAATCCTTCCACTTAATTCTCTGTGGAAACTAAATTGCCAATTGCAAAACACATATGAAGAAAAATCAATTGCACATAAACACAATTGTTTAATGGGAAAGCTTAAAGCTAAAAGCCCCAACTATCATATATTATGTATATCAATGGATCATTAATAATCTCATACAAAGCTTAGTACATCAAGTTCTTAGTACAATAAAAAATCATTACACAATGTCATGCAGAAATTTGCATATCTATGCACCAATTTCTTGCCTCCTGACAACCTGCCTCCACTGCGCAATCCCTGCTGAAGAAGACCTCTGAATGAATTCGAATTGGCCTTGCCTTGGCTGCGGAATCCTCATTGGAATCTTCAGTGTGTGTCATATGCATTGAATGCATCACTATAGTCACAACATATAATCCATCTCACCCTTTCACCTTTCTCTCCATTGGGTCTCCACTAGAACTGACATGTAAGCAGTTAACTGCTGTATTTGTTCAGTTGCAAGTGAGTCTCTAGTTATGAATTAATTAAATAATTAATTCACTAAATTTTCACTAGTGTATCTTCAGTTAGAACTAGATACAACTAGCACAACTGAGTTTAACTCACTTAACTGAGTTAAACTAAATAACAACTCCCATAACTACTCTTCCAACTCTGCCACTTCAGTTGTAACTGAGTCCTCCATGCATGAGTCACCAACCACCCTAGGAATTGTGTAATTCCTTCAGCCCACTGATTTTCCAAATCTGTTCACTGGAATAAAGTGCTCCAAGAGAATAAGTTGATATTTATTGTCGGATTCTTATTAAGGGTTAATAATAATCGTCATGCACCTATTTTTAGATTAACGATCTATAAATAGACTTCGCCCAATCTTCTAAAAATAGAATCTCATCTATTTTTCCAACTTGATCAACCATCTACAAATAGCATCCTGCAACTTATAGAATATGCTCACCATGTCTAAAAATATACATACACCTAAAAATAGCCCGCGGGCTCCGCTTAGTGAAGGTGCTTAATATTCACTGACCTCATCATCTTGTTGAATCTCAACACCTTTTGTGTGTTTTGCACATTATTGAGATCAAAATATTGCTCCATATGTTGTATCCATGTTACGGGATCCTTGCCATCAAACTTCCTCATATCCATCTTTGGAATATGGTGGTTCTTCGATCCAACACTAGAGTATATGAAATCACGATTAACATTTATTTTGTTCTTATCATGAGTTTCCTTTACTATCTTTTCAAAATTAGGAAACATTTCTTGTATCAACTTTGTCAAACCTTCCATGTGTGCATTTAGATAATTCTTCATGTTTTCCATGTTGTATTTCATGTCATCCATCTTAGCTTCCATGCAAGATTCCATGCCATCCATCTTAGCTTCCACGCCTTTCTTCAAAGCTTCCATTTCACTTTTTGTTGCTCTTTGCAAGAGCGAAATTTGGTGCACTTGCTCTTGTAATTTTGATATGTCATGTTGCAATTCTTCGTCTTCATGAGTCATAGTAGAGCCTTCTAGAGGCTTAATGGGTGTTGAATTCTTTTTAGTTGGAATTTTATAATCGAATACTGATATCTATTCTACAATATGCGCATGGAATCAATTCAAACTGATTTTTCACACAAGACGTATGCAATTCGAAAAAACAATACACACATTTTTATTGATTTTGAGGAGCTCGGTATTGAAACCAAATTATCTCTGTGATTTCAGATCTTCAATATTTTAAATTCGGCCCTGTAGTAGCCCTTTGAAGCTTCTTTCAATTGCCATAGGTATCACCTGATTTGGATTCTTCAACACGAAGTTATGCCCAATATCTCATAATGACCTAATTATGGACTGGTTCAGTAGAGCGAACTTGTATAGCATGCCGCGTGTCACTGTTTCCTCTTTCGGCTCTAAAATTGATACAAAGGAAACTAAAATTTGTGTACTTGCGGATGATTTTTATAGAATTCCAATCCGATGCTCAAAGTGAGAGTTATGACGATTTTCCCAGGGTCACCTCTTTGAGATGAAATTCGAAAGCCTGAAACAACACTAACTTCCACAGATCATATCTCCGAAAATATTGCGAATAAAACTCTAAAATTTTTCCACGACGTTCCTCAGGATTTCGGCTTCGCTCTGTAAAAATTTCAGCTTCTGAACCCTCTTAGAAAAAAAATTTATTGCGAAAATTCCATGATAACCTGTTTAGGTTAAATTCAAGAGCCTGCAAAAAGGCATAACTTCCATAGATCATATCTCCGAAATATTGTGAACCAAGATCTGAAATTTTTCCACGACGTTCCTCAGGATTTCAGCTTCATGCTCTAAAAATTTCAGCTTCTCAGTAGAAAAAACTTTATAACAAAAATTCCACGATGACCTGTTTGGAGTAGCGAAACCCTAGAATCCAAAGCTCTAATACCAAATGTTATGAAACCAACTCCAAAATAGAAGAGAAGAGAGATCAACGCCTTATAAATCAACCACTTTGAGGGGGAAACCTCCAATACATTACATAAATGAACAATTCTTGGATGATACAAATGAAAAAACCTCCTTCTATATATAGGGGTCCATGGGATCACACTATAATCCTAGCTGACCTAACAATAATAATGTAAGGGGACAATAATAACAATATGGGGGTTACAGGGGCACAAAAATAACAATAAGGGGGCTACACTCATGAAAATAAGGGACTACACTAGTAATATGGGCACCTAACAGTTATCATAGTATGTTGTGGAGGCATTGTTACAATAGATATGCTTCACTGTCATCGACACAATAATGCAATGAGGTCATTCTCATAAATATTGAAAGATCATAGAGATTGTGTGTAGCAGCGGAATTCGTAGTTTTGAATACTGTAGCAGAAGACTTGCAGATTTGTAGATTTAATAGCAAAAGGCTTTAATTATAAAAATACACAAGAGGTATTTATAATAATAATATTTTATTGATAAGATATGACATGATTGAATGATTACAATGAGGTCCCGCTTTTATACCTATGCAGGTACCTTTTCACGAAGGGGCATGTCTTTTAGACATGCCTTTTCATTAACCTAATGACTATTTAACATAATCCTAACTGATTAGTTAGTAATTACATTTATTTTATTTTATTCTATTAATAACTATATTTATTACTTTAGTTATGAATTAGATTCATAACATTGCCTCTTTCTTCGAAAAGCTTTGTCCTCAAAGCTTAACTTTCGACAATTTTTCTTCATCTCGGATTATCTCATAAGCATGTCTTTTAATCACTAGGACTTTGGCATATATAATTCTCCCATAATACTTCCTTGAAACTAAGTTCTCCTTTTTATATATATATAATTTAACTTCTCTTTTCTTTTCTTTTTTATGAAAAACCTCTTCTTTTCATTTGAACTTGTATCTCTATATATTGATATATATATGTATATATGAATTTTTAAGTAACCTCTCCCTTTTCCTTTTTTTTTTTTTTTTTCTCCATTAATTTAATTAATTAAATAGTAATTTTAATTAATTAAATTAATATTTCTTTTTATTTATTTATAATAATTTATTATAAATATAAACTATATATGTGTTATATTAGTTGTAACTATATGTTATATATAATACATATATCGATCAAAAACATCCGTCCGTTTTTTTTTAAACCATTACACGACACACCGTTCCATAATCTCTTAAACCCATAATCTCTTCTTCATATATCTAATATTCACGGCCGCTATTGCTCAAGGTGGCCTCATCAGTGGAAGCTACCTGCAGGTCACGAAAACGTGAAATGCAAATAATTACAACCATCACGACGGCTTCAACATAATCCTGCATATTGATGCTATCAAGTCTGATCCAGGGGTGATTCAATATTTGTTGAGCAGAGAGGCGTTGCTGAGGATTTCCCTCCAAAATCCCCAGAACAAGTTCTTTCGCAGAGCTGGAAATGTTCTTCCATCTACTGGAGGTAACATCTGGTGATATTCTCTGTATTTTTCTGCACACACGATAGATACTATCCCCGTCGAATGGAAATTGTCCGGATAGAATAAAATATAGCACCACTCCCACGCTCCATATATCCGCCTCTTTGGAATAACTGCCGTTCAGTTTTTCGGGCGATGCATAATAGAGACTGCCAACGCGATCCTTACTGATCATCTCCCCTTCTTTATATTCGTCAGCGTGATTAAAATCTGCGAGCTTAACATTCCACGCGGAAGAGGAATTGCGATTATTCAAATCCCAATATAGCAATATATTTTCAGATTTTACGTCTCCATGTATAATGTTGTTGGCGTGTGAGTAGTCGAGAGCCTCTAGCAGAGATTTGATTATTTTGGCGGCTTCTCTCTCACAACGAAAACCCTTTTGGTTGATCACACTACGCAAATCTCCGCCATTACAGAGCTCCGTAATCATGTAATTAAATTGCGCATCTTCGTATACAGATACGAGATGGGGAATTCGTGGGTGGCCTGATAGATGTCGGAGAAACGATATCTCGCGTTGTGCAGCTTCCTTGTTGCGTATAGCTTTGCAAGCATACTCTCCTCCTGTTTTCTTGCAGATACACTTCTTCACAACTCCATGATGTCCTTCACAGCGAACATCATCGCATACTGTAAAATCGTTCTTGATACATTCATAAGTGGGTTCCGGCTCACTCCTACAGCATAGAGTCACGATGGCTTCTACTGCGCGCAGCATTGCTCCAACACTTGGTACTGAAATATAATCACGTAAATATTCACCAGTAAATTTGTTATCACTGATATGTAATGGTGAACGGTAATTTGATACTATATAGCAATGGCTTGTTTTAAGTTCCTCAACCTTCTCCCAAGTAATGCTCCCAACATGACGAGGATATTCAAGAGAAAGAAGTCATTTCATGTAGTCAGTTATGTGGTATCCACCAATGTTAGTTCTGGAACATGCTTCCCTAACAGGCTCACCCTTTAGAACAGGAATAACATGGCTCGTGGTAAAGCCTGCACATACAACTAGACCATCGCTATCACAATCTCCCAATTGCTGATTGTACTTATAGCTGAATGCAGCATCGACTCCAAAAGCTAAATAAGGTATACCATATGTCTCAAAAAGAAGCTTTGCCATCTTGCTACGAGACTGGAGTGGATTATAGGGGCACTCAATTGCTATTCTCGGATTCATTGCAGCAAGGTGACTTTGCCAATTCTTTTCATCATCCTTCTTTAAACAATCATCTACCTTCCGATTATTACCAGCAGCCTCCAAAGAAGCTATATCAGGTAAAGTTGTAAGAACACTGTCAATTTTTCTCTCAGACACATATTTTTGAACTCCAGCAAAAGAAACAACAGCTAGTGTCTGTTCTTTGTAATTTTCCTTCAAAATTGAAGATGAAATACTTTTCTGTTCATAACTGCAATTTTCTGGGTTACAGTTCATTATTTTGGACCAATGCACAGCGTTTCCCCTTATAATTTTTTCAGTACTAGACATTTGTACAGCTGAAGAGTCTTCAGACATGTAATCAGTCCTTTTGAGATCCTGAATTTCGAGCATGGTGCTTCCTTCACTACTTGATGAATCTGCCTGTCTCTGATCTTTATTGTTCAGCAAACCCTGCTTATCCACTGACCCATCAGATAACGCATGTGAAGAGCGATGATTCTCCTTTGGCAAACTAACTGCCTTTTCATTATCTGAATGAGTAGGATGAATAATTTTTTTAGTAGGCAGCAAATCGCAATTTTTCTCTGAATTTCTGGCCAATGTGTTTTCTGTATAAAATGCACATTCATGTCCTGCGTGATTTAGATTATCTGCGGATGGTTCAACATCAACTAGAATTGGCACCTTTTGTATATTCTGTTTAGTATAATCGTTTTCTATTCAATGCCTCGTGTTTGGAGAAGCATCTAACTCCATTTCGACATCATTTTGTTGGCTGGCCATGGAAATGTTAGCCAATTGCAATTCGCATTCACTATTAGAACTCACCACATTTTTGGGAGATGTGATATCTTGATTATGGTTTTGCAATTGTTCTAGTTCATTTTTATCTTGCAAATTATTTTTATCTGCATCAGCATGCTCTTCATCTTTTTGTGTTTTTTTATTGTTGCTGGCAGTATAAAAGGCACATTTATGTTTTGGGAAATATTTATCTCTACACTTCCAACATTTTCCTTCTTCTCTACTTTTATTACGCATTGGTGGAGGGATATATTTAGTTGAATTTTCCATGGATGTTTTATTTGATTTCCCTTTATCATAACTAACTGCTTTATCATTATTACTGCATTTTTCATCTTTTTTATTATGGTCTACTGCAGGATATTTTGCAAGTAACTTCTCAAGCTTTTCTAGCATTTTTCCAATTATTTCAATTCTTTTGGGATCTTGACGTAATGGCACATTATATGGTAAATAATCGTAGGTTTGTAGAACGACACTGTGTGCCATTCCTTCAACTTGTCCACAATATGGCTCTGATACCACTGTAGCAGCGGAATTCGTAGTTTTGAATACTGTAGCAGAAGACTTGCAGATTTGTAGATTTAATAGCAAAAGGCTTTAATTATAAAAATAACACAAGAGGTATTTATAATAATAATATTTTATTGATAAGATATGACATGATTGAATGATTACAATGAGGTCCCGCTTTTATACCTATGCAGGGACCTTTTCACGAAGGGGCATGTCTTTTAGACATGCCTTTTCATTAACCTAATGACTATTTAACATAATCCTAACTGATTAGTTAGTAATTACATTTATTTTATTTTATTCTATTAATAACTATATTTATTACTTTAGTTATGAATTAGATTCATAACATTGTGGTCTCATGTTACAGTCCATTCTTCGAATTATAGAGAATGTGTGAGCTACTATAGGATGACAGGCCTTCTAGAAAAACAATGCCCTATCAAACCACAATGAGTAGCGATGACACCTTTGATAACAAATGTACAACAAGTTTTAAAATGAAGAAAAATAATGAACAAGGTTTCAATCGTCCATTTTGGTTTCTTGTATTTCTAAATACAAGGCTACTTCATACTATAGAGTTGATCATCATATGTATGTAGGATATGAACCAGTAAAGATATATATTGAATCGATATTTCAAACCCTCCAGTTGATTTCATCATAAGGATTTCCTTTCTTCTATTTATCTTCCTTTTCGATCTCAGTGTTTTAGTTCACCCTTCAAATTGAAGTTCCAATTTGTTATTTATGTTAATATGTGAAGAGACTTCCTGGAGTCAATAGTTTTCAAGACTATATATTGGACATCTCTAAAACCCGTGCCAACAATCATTTCTACGTAATTTTTCTAATTGTTAAAGCTTTAAATGTGCTTCTCGTCCCCTAAGAGATTCAGAAATAATGGCATTGCCTTCCATTGCATAAAATCCCATACATTGGATAATTCAAAAGATATCGTATCAGACAAACATCTTATAGTTGGAACTTGCCAAACTCCAGGATGAAGGAACATGACATCAAATGAAATTGGAAGAACAAATGTCAAAAGCGCATATTATAAAAGCCATTTCTCAATCACGATCAAAAGCACCTTGTTAATCATAGGAAAGGCTTGAATGTTATAATACTTCATAACGATGCCAGATGATTGTGATGCCTTAGATGAGACTACGAGGCCATTATACATATATTGTAGAGATAAAATTTCTTGTAGCGAGGATTCCATACATAAATGAAATTATATATAATTATGTAGCATGCACATAGATACAATGCATACATAGAATCAATGATCATAAAATATAACTTATTAATGACGAATTGCAGATCAATGACGAATCTGAGGCATTAATCCTTAAGGTTGATAATCTAGTGGGGAAAACGTATTGAATATTGTTTGAAACCATGCATACAAAGACTCAGTAATCACCAAATATACATTATTAATGACGAATTGTAGATCAATGATGAACTTGAGGCATTAATCCTTAAGGCTGAGATTATAGTGGGGAAAACATGTTGAATAGAAGCACTTTTCTGAGTATGATCTTAAGACTAGACTTCTGTTGCAAAACTGGGTAATCATGTTCGAATAACTTCCACAATGATAGATGTTGAATTTGAAGGACCAAATAATGAGGCTTTAAGCCTTGACAAGGATGATATCATTAAATGATAGAGCAAAAGTATGAGCATGAGATATAAGATTTGAATTGACCATTCCAAAAATTCGTGTAGAAGAGTATGACCATACCTTATTAGTGATGAATTTATATAATGTGAAAGTGCCATAATTCAACCGAGATTTATGACTACATAGATAATCATGAGGCCATATGTGAGGGTAAGATACTATGTCACTGTCATCTAAAGATGTCATGTGAAGATAAGCCTCTGAGCCAAGCCATGCAGACATAGACTCTATGCTAACGAAGTGAGGATGCCATAGAGATAAATCTACCTCAGAACAATACCATACGAGCCTTAGAGAATATATCATATGAATTTATATGACTGATCAATATAACTCTTTCTTGGGCTTGAATTCTCCTAGCACTAATACCATGCTAATTTTTAAGTTAACATGTTCTTTGCATATGGAAATTACTTTAGAGATCCAAATTAACCAAATTTTCCATTAGAAATCACATAAGACATTATTATCAGGACAGTAACTGAAGAAAGAACATAGAAAAAATATGTAGAAGACAAGACAAGACAAGAGTACCCAAGGATATGGCTCAAGCCAGGGAAAAACCCCAAGATGGAGAAAACTCTTGATCGATCTTCTTTATTATAAATATCAAATGTACATAGAAGGAGAGAGAGTACGATCATAGTCAAAATAGACTTGCCAATGCCACTGTCCAAGTACAAAGGAGATAGCCCAGTCAAATATCCACTTCAGTCTTCAGCCCTAACCAGAGATCAATGATAATCAAGGAAACTACAAAATTGAGTTGAACATCGATCAATAAATGCAAAATTTTGAGCTAAAGATAAAACTCCCAAGACAGTTTGAATCTAGGCAAAATTTCAGTTCTTTTTAGGGCTTATATCACCCCTAACTTATAGCAACAAACCCATTTGAATATCTTCAAAATACTTCGCTCCTTGCTTTGCTTTTCCTTGCTGTAGGTGTGGCCCAAGCTAGGTTAACTGTATACTTCAGATCAATATGATCAAATTTCATAATCTTCATTGAAGGATTGTGTTATGAAACCAACTCCAAAAATAAAAGAAAAGAGAGATCAACGCCTTAGAAATAAGCCACTTCAAGGGGGAAACCTCCTTTACATTACATAAATGAACAATTCTTGGATGATACAAATAACACAACCTCCTTTCTATATATAGGAGTCCATTGGGTCACAATATAATCCTTGCCGACCTAGCAATAATAATGTAAGGGCACAATAATAACAATATGGGGGCTACAGGGGTACAATAATAATAATAAGGGGGCCACACTAACAAAAATAAGGGGATACACTAGTATTATAGGGACCTAACATGCCCCTATCCTTTAAACAAGTGTTTCCCTCAACCCTTGATTATTTCTAGATGCTTCTGTATACAATTATCATCATCCCATGTGGAATATTCAACAGGTAAGTTCTTCCACTTGTTGGGATACTCTGAAATTGATTGATTTGGTAGATGTCGAGTTCTTATTTCTGTGACTGCCTTAGAACTTCTTTTGCTGCGATGTTGATCTTCCCGTTGTTTCATTTGATTCTGCACCAAAGTTAGGTTATCCTTTGAGAGTTGGAGAACTTGTTGTTGATGCTCGATGTGATCTTCCACTAATTTATCATCCATATTAGATTTCATTTGATCCTTCAAACTATCCAACTTAGCCTCCATTTTTTCTTTTAAACCATCTATGTCATCTTTTATTGCTCTTTGTAAGATTGAAATTTGCTGCACTTGGTACTGTAATTTTGATATCTCATACTGCATTTCTTCCTCTTCATGCGTCATAGTATATATATTTCTGAGGGCTTAATGAGTGTGGAATTATTTTTGGAAGGAGTTATAGAACCCAATAATGATAAAAATGCTTCTATATGCCCTTGGAATCACTTCAAACCGTTTTTTCAAACAAATGTTATGCAATTAAAAAAAAAAAACACACATTTTACTTGCTTTTGAGGAGATCGACATTGAAACTGAATTATCTATGTGATTTTGGATCTTCAATATCTGATATTCGGCCCTATAGTAGCCCTCTGAATCTTCCTTTGAATGCCACTAGTCAGACCTGATTTGGATTCTTCAAGGCAAAGTTATGTCCAGTCTCCCACAATGACCTAATTATGGACTGGTTCAGTAGAGAAAACTTATACAGCGTGCCATATGTCACTTTTACCTCCTTCAGCTCTGAAATTGATACAAAAGAAACTAAAGTCTGTGTACATTCGACGACTTTTTACATAATTCCAATCTGATGCTCAGAGAGAGAGTTATGACGTTTTCTCCCACGGTCACCTCTTTGAGATGAAATTCGGGAGCCTGAAAAAAACCATAACTTCCACAGATCACATCTCTGAAAATATTGTGAACCAAGATCTAAAATTTTTACACGACGTTTCTTAGGATTTCAGCTTCTGAACCTTTGTAGAAAAAATGTTATAGCGAAAATTCCACAATGACCTATTTAGGTGAAATTCGGGAGCCTGAAAAAACCCTAACTTCCACATATCATATCTCCACAAATATTGCGAACAAAGATATGGAATTTTTACACGACGTTCCTCAGGATTTCCGGTTCGCTTTGTAAAATTTTCAGCTTCTGAACTATCATAGAAAACAAGTTATAGTGAAAATTCCACGATGACCTATTTGGAGCAGCGAAACCTTAGAATCCAAAGCTCTGATACCAAATGTTATGAAACCAGCTCCAAAAATAGAAGAAAAGAGAGATAAATGCCTTAGAAATAAGCCACTTCGAGGGGAAACCTCCTTTACATTACATAAATGAAAAATTATTAGATGATACAAATGACACAACCTCCTTTCTATATATAGGAGTCCATGGGGTCACAATATAATCCTAGCCGACCTAACAATAATAATGTAAGGGCACAATAATAACAATATGGGGGCTATAGGGGTACAACAATAACAATAAGGGGCTACACTAACAACAATAAGGGGATACACTAGTATTATAGGGACCTAACATATTACGACCTGCAAGGGAAATAGATGTATCCCAAAATAGCCCTTAAACATAGACTACTCGAGCCCAAACTTCCTCTAATTAACCTCGGCCTCTTGCCTGAAGAACTCAACTCATGAAGACTGAAGAGATCAAAAAATTTCCTTGGATACCTTCGCTAGAGATCTCCTTCTTCTGCGACCCAATTTAGAGAGAATAATGAGAAATGGATGTGTCCAAATGAAGGTGAAGACACTTCTATTTATATAATTCGGTAGAGGACAAGAGACATGTCTATTGGGTATAATGAGCCGACATAGAGGAGATACCGACCTTGAAATTTTACATAAATTCAAAAGTCTATTTCTCCTTGTCCAAATTTGACGATATTTAGGTTGATTTTGGTCCTCTCGAAAAGAGAAATTTAATGTTGTAGTTATCTTCTTCAAAGGAGTAGTCCAAAGTAGAATTTGACCCTAGTTTCCAATTTTAACAATATGACACCATTGTGATCAATCCAATAGAAGGAATTTTCAAATAAAATTCTTGGTAAAAAAAAACAAAGAAAAAGTAATGCTAAACCTCAAATTGTTTATTTAGAGCAGGCTTACAATTGGTTTTTATGACGGTTCAAGAAATGTAATAATGTTTCTATACATTGAAAAATAATTCAGCGATGAGCTATTAAAAATGTTTCATGATGACGAAACTAATGTTTATGCTAAATGGTAATTCTAAATGAATATACACACAAGTGGGAGGCCCTTGTGGCATGACTTCTTGAACTCAAAGATGAACCATTGCTGAAATATACATCATGGAGATGAAGTCTTAAATAGACAATGAGTTAAAATTATGGAAACAACAAAATTTTGTTGAGGCAAAAGACAAAATGAAAGTAGTTGAAAAGAATAAGAATAAACAAAATCTGTCCATTGAACCATAGTACAAATGGTGATTTAAATATCCCAAAATTAACTTGACAATAGTTGAAAAGAATAAAAATAACCAAAATCTGTCCATCGAACGATAATACAAATGGTGATTTACATCTCACAAAATTAACTTGACAAAATTGAAATTCATTACTTGGAAAAAGTAAAAATGACGGAATACAATTGTTGCATATTTAACAATGTCTATGTTATTTTTGCAAAGAAATAGTATTACATCATTCGAAAATTATAAATGGAAAGGAAGTAGAAATCTCACACTTCAAAAGTGTAATTGTAATCTCACACTTCAAAAGTGTAATTGTTGGAAAATACAATAGCCATGATCGGTATTTTCATTATGAGGAAATTGGAAATTGGAAATATATTAATGCCTCCTTTAAGATGACAAGTCAGTTCCACTAAATGGTAGTTTGGTTGGGCCAATAAGAAGCACCCATTCGAGTCCCAATTGAAGGATATATAAAGGAGATAGTTTCTCCTCAATTGAGATAGTTTCTCCTCATTTGGACAAATCAATTTTTGTCTCATGCATCTCTGATCCAACAAAATTATAGGAGGGGGCCAAAATTCTAGGAAGGACTAAAATTTCAGAGACTTGCTTTTAACATGGTATGGTACTTGATGATGATCTTCGTTACTGGTTTGGAATTTTTTTTTTTAATAATTATTTTTGTTGTATTGATGGATCTGGAACTCTTTCTCATAAATATTTTTTTTTGGATTTTCCCTTTGTAGGTTTTTCCCTAGCCTAAGGCCTAATTTCTGTGTCTCTTGTCTCATGATCTCTTGGTTATATCTACTGTATTTTATCACCGATATTTCATACATATGAATAAAAATATTATAACTACTTAATAATGTGAAAATGTTAATGCTAACGAAAGTTTGAAACTGAGATCTGTTATCGGAAATTCTTATAGCATTGCCCTAGTAAAAAATTCAACATGGTTTCAGAGTTTCGGGGCATTAAGAGGAGGACGATGAATCAAGAAAACAAGGTCCAAGCTACAATGGAATTTGAAAAGCAAAGGTTTGAACCTCATTTGAGGTATGTAGTACTATTATTGAAAGTCTCCCCATGTAATTCAAATTCACTATGCAAGTGAATTCTATAACCTGGCTGAGTTATAGTAGGGATAGTGAGGCATTTATTTTTCCTATGGACTAATCACTGTAACATGGATGTGAATTTCTATATGTGTGAACTTTTGAGGCATCATCGTCCTATTTTTTGTGAACTACAAGTTATGTTATGCATATATTTTCCAAGGGAATATGCAAGTTTTATAGCAAAAATTTGTGGCATCTAGAGAGCCATATTATGTGATATCCTATCTCTAGTTCGTGGCTTGGACCTATGATATATGAAAATTTGCAGACCTATGATTCCTATGATATTTGAAGACTTCACAGTGGAATTATGCGAACTCCTGTGATATCTATCTCTATGATCCCTTATGAACTCTATGTTGAACTCAAGTTGTATGGGCTACAAAAATCAACATGATCCTCTTAGATCTATAAAATTTGTGGACTTGGGAAGTATTGCAAGGAAGCAATTCTTTATTTATGGCGTGCGTTTTTTTTTTTTACTGATCTCATGAATGGATCTGAATAAAAGTATCATCCAAGTCTTATATTGTGAGTAACATGCAGACTCTGTGGCATTATATATCCATGCAATATGATCATTTTGTGAGGAAAATTTGCTCTGCAATATATGCGAAGGGTAGAGGCTTTATCTTCTTCCTAATGTATGTGAATTGTCATAAGGACTGAGGTTTGTCAATATCTCTTTGACATGGACAAAGATGTGATTTCCATTATCTGAAGATGACAAATATTTGTTGATATCTTGAACTTTTAATATGAGATCCTATCACACTGGAAATATATCAATGATACAATGACTGAAAGGATTTTTTTGAATTTCATAACTCTCAGTTACATTCTAGATTCAATTCGAAATTATGAAGAAGCAATCCATGCTACTTGATTTTATTTAAGCTATTGAAAGAGTGTTCAAGCTCCTCTTTGTGGATTAAATCTACCAATACCTCTTGAAGAAGGTTTTCTTCTATTCTTGAAAGATCTGATTACTCTGAAGAAAGTACAATCCTAAGAAACAATTATTTTGAGACACCATCTTCATGAAATGCGAATGATGTTAACCTAATTACTGACCTCTCTTCCTATACATAAAAGAAGGTCTTTCATTACAAAATTCGACTCTCATATCTTACTGTCACCCAAAAGGGATTTTTTGATCAGTCAATAATGATGGATGGATCAAATTACAAATGTGCATAAGCATGTCTTGAAATTTCCTGTACTATAGGTTTGTCTCCTTTCTAGAGCATTATGGCATAGGAAACATATAGGGATATGACTTTGAGCCGTTATGGTGAGCTATATCCTTGAGTATCCTAGTAAATTCGGGGCTTATTTCAAAATGGTTTGCATAAATACCCCTTTCATCTTGATTAAAGTCTCATAAGAGGTTTTATTTGGTTTTACCCCTAGCTTTATTAGGGTCATATACTTCACTGTGACACTTGATTTATTTTTTTGAAAGGATTAGACTCTTAGTGGTGAGCTCTAGGCCATATCTAAAGAAGAATTTTTCTATAGCAAGGGTTTGAAGTAATGGATTAATTGACTTAATTTCTTAAGCTTTGAATATTGTTAGGGTTTTGTTGAAAGCCTATCTAGGAGACTTAAATTTTCCTCTGATATTCAATTAAGCCTTAGCCACATGATTATGGTTTGCAAATTTCTTGGCTTCTCTAATACTTGTGCATAAGAATTTGTTGATGTGTAGGTCATTGCCTTGAGAAGAAGTGCGATGTTGTAGTCCATGAACCTTTATTCTATGGTAGTTAAAGAAGGCATAAGATCTGGAAGTTAAGGATATTGATTTGTTTGCAAGATATTTTGTATTGCTATCATTTAACCTTGGTGGGTCCCAATAATTGAGAAAATTTGTATCTACTCACCGTAGTATATTGGATGTTGGCTAGAAATTGATGCCTTGCTAATGTCAGAGGTTAGAATGTTACTGTTTCTAAACTTTTTCATGGAATGTGCCATCAATTGTTGTCTAAGATGTTGAATATAACAAAGAAATTAAAAGGCTATAGGTCTTGGATTGTTTTGTAAACCCTGGGTAGGGTTTGGAGAAGAAATCCTAGGGTTTAGAAATCAAACCATGGACTTTATTGCTTTCGCTTAAGAAAATTTGACATCTTGTTGTTGAGCTTTATTTGCACGTTGAATGTAAAAGGAATAATGATTAAGAGGGAGCTTAAAAATATAAGTATCTTGTGTTTTTCATTTTACCTTTAAATCGTTACTAATGATGTGAACTCTTTACAAGCCTACAAGTCAATAAGTCGATAATGATGTGGAATTGTTGATAATGTGGACTTATTGATAATGATAACGATGTAGGCTTGTTATGTGAACTTGTTGATGATATTGATGATAATGATGTTGACTTGATAATGATATGGATAATATAGATGATATGTATTGCTTATGTGAACTCTTTGGTGATATGGATGAGGTCAAATTCTTGATGATGAAATGGTAATGCTATGGCCAACTTATTCTTTATGATATGAAATTCGTGATGATTCCTTAACAATGTGGACTACTTGATGATGATGCAGATATGCACTCATTAATGATTCATTAACGATGATGATATGGACTCATTGATGATGTAGACTACTTGATGATGGCGAAGATATGAAATCGATGATAATACCCCTTGATGGTGATGATGATGATATGGAATCCTTGACGAGTTTGACTTCGTGAAATCGTTGCTGATTATGAGAAATAGTTAATGATATGGACTTGTTGATGATGATGTGGACTCGTGATAGGCTTTGTACTTAGAGGGAGAAAACAAGATCAACCTAATTGAAGAACGAATGTGGCTATAAGTTTTTTTGAACACCAATGCTAATATAAATATGCTAAATATGATCTTGTGATTTTTTTGCTGTGTAGAGGATTTCTATGTAAGAGGAGTTTCTTTTGTAAATGCATGAGCCTGGTGATATATTTGACACAATGAAATGCAGGTCCATCGACATCTCCCTGATTAATGATTTCAAGAAGCTGTAATACTCTAATATTGACTTCGTTTATTCTTTGTTTGGTTCATTGATCTATCTGATGATGTTTGTTTCCGTTGAAGTCTATTTTTATCTGTTGCAATTGTTTATGGTTTTTTGGATTCTACTATGTTTGTTGATGCCTGCTTCTGTGAGATTTAAACCCAATAGATTCACCACTCATGTCGGTGATTATTTCCCTCAAGCATACATGAAAAGATGGAATAATCCCTTTGTTAAGTGGTAACATGTAACTGGTTGATTGTTAGTATAGAAACTAGGTTAGATTGATGATTCGTAAGACAATAAAAACACACAATTACTTATGTAAAACAAATAGAGAAATATATAATCTTACAAACCCAACCCAATGGAAAAGAAAATATTTAATAAGTCTAGTTCTTATTGAATCTACTGTAACTTCACCTCATTATGTAAAATGCTACTAGGCGAGTAGCTCAATCTCTCCCAAGGGACGGGCCTTCTCTCTCTCTCTCTATCTCTCCTCCTTTCTTCTACAAAAAAATATCAGCATAACCTTTCTCTAGGTGTCTCTCTTTTTCATTTGCCTAACTCCATTTTTTATAGGTTTGAGTGGATAATCTTTTTAGAAAATCTTCCATAACCACTACAGATTTTTTTAATGTAAAAGTATAGTGGGTTCGATATTTTCTTGACCATAATGTGGGAATCTCATTATGTGAAACTGGGCACCATAAAATCCACTAATTGGGTAGTCTAAAATGTAAAAACTTCTACGACACGATTGTTGCATCGGGATATGTGTGACCACATGAGTTTATTAAAGAAGATACACGAGGTCCCATGATATTAGTGAAAAATATGCATGGTGGATCATAAATTATAATTTTTTCTTGTCTATTTTCATATCTCAATGATTTATTTCATCAAGGACTATTTTTACTAACTTTGAACTTGTTTATGACATGCTCATTGTTGAAAAGTGTAACTAGGTTTGGTCTTCATAATGACATGTAATTATGATTTTATGTAATGAAGAGAAAAAAATAATAAAATGTATTAATTGTAATGCTTGCATCGTGGGTTTCATGAGCAAGAATATTTTATTATAGGTCAAATTCTTATTGATGTCTTTAGTAATTTTTCATCTTGTCATAAAGATAATTAGAGTCATGTAAATGAAGTCATGTTAAACTTGTAAAGGGACACATTTTTGATGTAAAAGATATACTCCAAGACCTTGTCACTAGGCCCCATGAAGTCAACTCAAAGTATGGTAAAGATACTCCTTCATAAAGTCAGCCTACCCTCTACAGTTTATGTCGGTCGAATAGTTATAGACAATCACTATATAAAGGGTGATGTGGCCTCATTGTAGCACCTCACTTTAAATCAGGTCTACAATAGAAGTGTGAGATAAGGGTCTGCATTTGGAGCGAAGGAGGATGCATCTCAGCAAAGGAAGAATGGCTCACACATATCTTTGTTTTGGGTATATTCCTCTCTCACATATTTCAAGAGTGCCGAGGGTAATCACTGTGTGGAGAAGAGGATACAACTGTGAGGAGAAGAGGATACACCAACGTGAAGGAAGGTCACTGAAGTGTATACAAAGTTTGGTCTTGAGCTGAAGGAGAGTCATACACATCTCGGTTTTTGGGTCAGATTGCATCTACCATAACTCAGAAAGGAGATGAAGGTGGCTGCGGTTCAAAGGAGGGTTATTACAACAAGAAAGAGATATCAGTATTTAGCATCAAGGGTGTAGAAATAAGGCCGAGAAAAAGTGTCTAGAAGGTTGAGGCTAGACCGAATAACCACATTGTTTTGGGGCTGCTAGATTAGGGACCGAGCTTCCCTAGTAGAGGTGCAGTGCAATGCATGAAAAGGAGGATCAACATAAGGAGTTGAGAAGAGAAGTAAGGGATAGTGAAAAGGGTCTTAGAGGCATACTTGTGTCAAGGGTCTTTGTCATGGTCTTGGTACTCGTAAATTGAAGGTCTATAAGAACAATTTCCATAGGGTTTTCCTCTCAAAGAGAGAGGTTTTGGCATTGGATTACAAGCTTAAATATTGTGTCCCTTGTGCATTTGATAATTGAATTGATGAACAACATAAGAATCTAATGAAGATAAGATCTAAGAAAAATAAGCTTAAAGTAAATCACAAGTAACTATCAAGAAGAGGAATTGTAATAAAATCCCTATTTTCTCAACATGGAATCAAAGCTAAGGTGTTGAAGACAAGAAAGGGCAGTCTAGCAAGAATACACATAAGATAAATCTTCAAAGGAGACATCAAGGATCGATTTTTCTAGAAGGCATCAAATCACAATGAAGGATCTATAGTGAAGAGTCAAACCCTAGATCGAAGAAGGAAGATCTTCATTCAAGAATAAGGCTTCAAAGGAGTTGGTGAAACCCTCAAACCATATCAAGAGATCAAATACCTTGCTCAAGGTTTAAGGACTTATACATCAAGGTCCTTCAAAGGAAAAATCAAGATCAAGAAGGAGATAGTCATCTTAAAATATTCCAGGCTATCTCTCTTATTGTAGACAAGTCAAGAAATCATCAAGCCATCGTTTTTTTGAAGAAATCATTAATCTATCTTTGATCTCCATCATCATCAAATATCCTAGGTAATCTACCTCCTTGTACCACTCTTGAAGGAATTTTTGCTACTATCTACATCATCATAAAAGAAGAATCTAGTGGAGGAAGAAAAGAATCTACATCATGTAAGTATCTTTAAGAGTACATCTGAATCTGTAAAAATGACTTTCTGCAAGGAAAGAAACAAGTTGTATGGGTCTTCAAACTTTCTTGCATGGAAGAAAAGGACAAATCTGAATCTTATTGAAAATGAAGTCGTGGATTATATTAAAGGGTCTCTAACCGTACCTTAAAAAGAAGATGCTCAAGAACATGCCAAATACATGAAGGGATAAGTAAGATCCCATATGATTCTTATAGAATCCATAAAGGAGTCTCTCATCCTGTATGTATCAAAACTAGAAACTTGAAAGAAATATATGACAAATTGGTGGAGCTATACTCAGTGAGTAATGCAGGAGAAGTAATCTATCTGAGGCAAGAACTGTATTAGTTGAAGTTTTCAAGAGACGAAGGAATCACTTCATATATTATGAGAATTTCTGAAATACGAGATCAACTGCAGAAATTGGGAGAAGTAATGTCTGATAGAGAAACGACCACACCAGTACTAAATTCTCTACAAATGGGATGGGGAAACTTCACTTCAAGTATATATTGGAAGAAATAAGCCACACCATTCCAAGATATATGGTATCTATGTAACATAGAAGAGACCAGGTTAAAAGAAAACGTTGATACAAGATCAAAGGAACAAAATTTAGCCTATGCTTCCATGTCAAGAAGAAAGGGAATATTTGGTAAGTTTGGTCCTCAAAAGAAAAGGAGAAACATAGATAAGATAAGATGCTATGAATGTAATGAACTTGGGCACTATAAAAGAGATTTTCTTAAATATAATAAGGACAAGAGAAAAAAGGTAAAAGCCCATATTGCTGGAGCAATGGAAGAACTTGAGACAAAGAAGCCTAAGAGATAAGAAGTGAGAGATCTCTATTGTGACTGAGATCAACTTCTTCTGTAAGAGGTATCTGTCGGTTGTAAAACAGTATGATAGGAAGCATTTTAAATTATATATATACATCACATTAGAATTGGCATCATGATATAAACATTGAAGAAGGAGCACTTGTCATGGGAGAATGTATGAAACAAATTTATGTAAAAATGATGCTATGAAGAAAAGTGGCTCCTGAGAACCTCATTGAAAATAACATTTATGGAAGGCAGTCATCTAGATCAAGGTTCATCATTCATTAATCAATATGGAAACATGTGCTGATATTTTCTAATGGAATCCTCTTTGGATTCACTGTTTTAGGAAGGAAGCAAGAGGTTTCATTGAGAATTCTAACTTGTATAATTCAAGGGATTAAGATATGATGACACATTGATAAAGCAGGTCAAGAGAATGAAGCCTTTCGTTCAAAGGAAAATTGTTGCAAGTTTTATATGACTCAAAAAGGGATGAGGTATATATATATGCTTACACTAGATATTACGAAGTCATGTCATATGGTTGCAGATTAGTATACTTCTCTATTTATAAGTATGATCAAAGGAAAAGAGAATCACCTTTGATGCACAAGTTTCCAAAAGACACATTACACACTAGATGAAATCACCATAATATGTCCTCATATGGAGTATGAAGTGGTTGCATACAATTAAGGAAATATATATTGGAAGCTCCTGAGAATGAAATAAAACTGTGTGGTGAAAGAAAGGGAGAGATCATGAGAAGTGAAACAATGGTAAAAGGCAGTTAACATCCAAGGAAACCAAGAAGACTTGACTAGGAAATCTCCTGGGAAGGTATGTAGACTTTGATAAAAGTAGGGAAAATATGGAGACCCTTGATAGTACATATCTTTAGGATATGTGTCAATCCGTATGAAGGATGTTGATGCCTACAGGAAGATGCCATGATAAAAGATCATCACTAAGGCAATATTTGATTTAAGTATTCATATTTATATTGTATAATATTTGGATGAGATTATGCAGGTCTTCCAAAGGGAAGTATATATCTTCCACCATTTTCAACCATATGGAAGGTTGAAAGAGCATTGGAAAAAATATGGTATGAAGAAAAACAACATGACATGAAGCTAGACCAGATGAGAGGAATGATGGATTACTCTTTGATTAAATGATGCCATGACTTGTGAATGAAAGTGATGGATGATATGTTCCCTATGAAGAGATACCAAAGATGAATACTCCTCAACAAATAAGAAATTCATGACATCAAAGGAAGGATTTCTTCAGTGCAACTAAATGTCTCGTTATTTTCTTAAAGAGCTGTTGCAAGTCCCTGATTAAGAGGGAGCCTGGAAATAAGTTTCTTACTTGGAAGAAACTTGGTAATTCCTAAGCTGAGAGGGAGCTTAGGTAAATTCCTTGTATAGGAATGAGTACATTGTAATATTTTATCCCTAATTAAAAAAGAGTGATAGATTCGGTTACCTAATTCATGTGTCAAGCACTAGACCATGAATAACAACCGTAAGTCTTAGTGAAGGCCATGAGAGGGAGAGATATACACATCATTTTGGTCTTCACCTGGGAAGAGAAAATGGGGGATTGGGTTATCATCTGGAATTTGATACCCTTTGAGGATGTCTTAAGGCATCCAAGATAAGAGTAGTCATGAAAGGACCGATATTATTTGAGAATTGGGAATCCAAGACTTGACTCCTTTTATCGGTGCCCTTAAGCTTCCCTAAGCTTCTTTGTGGCACTAACTCCCTCAGAAATCATTTTTTGCCCTGGAAAAATTTTCTACAGTCTCTATCATATATTATACCTCAAAAATAGATTGATCATTTGCTCAAAATGAGCTCTGGCTTCCCAATCAAGGCCTCCATCCACTGATGGCCCTGGGCTACCCGAAACTTCCATGTGCCTTATTAACCTTCAAAAGTATCCAAATGACTCTAAAAATCATTCCATTGGATTAATAATGTCAAAAATAGTCATAATAGACTATTCACTTGCATAAATTGGCCTCTGGCTGCTCCGGTTATGCCTGCAACAGCTGGTGGCACCCCTTGGCACTGGGTTCACTGAAAAAATCCCTAAAGCATATCGGTATTAAAAAGTATTCAAAATATTTTGAAAATCCTTCCATTGGATTTAGAAGCCTCACAATAGTTAGAATAGACTACTGGTTTGCTGAGAATGGATACTGGCTGCTCTGGATAGGCCTCATTCTCCTACTGGCACCTGGTGGCCCTAGTGGTCCTTGAAACTTATATGAAGCATATAGACCTTTAGAAGTCCTATATTTGCTGTGAAAACCTCACCATTAGTTCCATAATTTCTAAAAAACATCCAAAATTGACTTTGGTTTCATGAATAAGGCCTCTAGCTGCCCTGGCTAAGCCTCTTTTTGTTGTTGGCCCCTAGTGGCCCTAGTGGCCCCTAGCACTTTTCTATAGCTAAATCATGCTCAAAAGTCCTCTGATGGCTCTAAAACCCTCACCAATGAGTCTAGAATGTCCGAGATAGTCTAAATTGACTATTCACACTCTCAGAATGGTCGAATCTAGCTCAAGATAGAGCCTAAACAAATTTTGTCAATTGACCCCTAAATCAACTCCATTAATTTTGGAGCAATATAGTTAGCTCCAGTCAAAATAGGGTAAACTGCCCACATTTAGGGTGCATTCCATAATCCACCATTCTAGTCGTAAAATTAAAAGTCTGTGGTTGGAGTGGCCACATGCCAGCTCCAAACCGCTTGTTAACTAAACTTCCGGTGGAGATTACGATATAACTGTGGTTTGATGGTTTGAAACTCCGGTCATGGTGGATGGTTAACGAAAACCGTCGGCGGGAACCACATTGCAAACCATTGAACTGGGCCATGTGAAAACTGCTGACGTTTAACGCTGATGGGTAATGCGTCAATGGTTAGGGAATTAAGCCCTTGGCCCTGGTCATGGGATACAGGCCATGTGGGGAGGGCCTGGTCCCTTCGGACCCCCAATTTCATTTACGTTAAACTTTAAATAAAACTAATTCCATGGTATGGTTAAGAGATAACCGATAGCCCAGATGGTAAGGCTTGTGTGCACTATGCAAGAGGTCGCATGATCGATCCTCCGACCCTCCACCAAAATTTTATTACGCAGTCCCGGGGACACGTGGCAACCTTAGGGCTAGCCATGTGTCACCCTGTAATTGGTCCTTCAAAAAACCATACACCCAATTGGATTGTCCTTCTATAATTGGCCCAAAAGACAAAATTTTGTGGAATATTCTGAGAAATATTCCTTGGAATATTCTTTTTTTTTGAATTTCAAAAAACCTAGTCAAACTTGGTCAAAAGCCAAAATTTACAGTTTACTGGACTTTTCAAATCGCGATAACTTCTTCATATGGTGTCGGTTTTTCCAACCATTCGCGGCGGTGGAATCAGGAAGACTAGATTTATCTAGTTGCTCAGGGTAGACACACTTTCAAACACTTTTAAATTTGAGCTATCACTTAGGTCCTTGATCCAAATCTGATCACACATAGCCGTGGGAGCCTATCTCTACTTAGAGTTATCACAAAACATTTCCAAAAATCACATACAAAATATAGATCATAGATTACTCATTGATTGAGTGACTCTCGACTTGACTCATACATGCCCTTTTTATATAACTTAGATGTGCGAAAACTATGGAACCAAACCATGGTTTAAGCCCCATGTTTTACCCTTTTTCCCATTTACAAAATGAAGAAGCTTTGACCTGCCCCAAAGCCCCTTGACATGCACGATTGATGCAGGGGCATTAGGCTCAAGAAAATACTTTGTATTTTAATAAACATAGGGGTCTTGTGTTTCAAAAGAATATTGGGTTTTTATGTAATTAATAAATATTTTGAGTGATTTTAATGAGAGATATTAATATTGTGAGGAATTTGTAAATGTTCCCGAGTGATTGGAGAACATGAGGGAAATATGATAGTCGAGATTCATAAGGATTGAAATATTTAGAAATTGATTGTAAATCTTAAGTTAGAATCAGTTCCATGATTTTATGAGGATTTTTAGGGATAAAAGATAGATTTTAGGACCTTGAGGATTTAGAGGATTTTGTTGAGATGATTGAGGATCTGAAACTAAATTTGTTCAGATTATTTTGTATAAAAATAATAAACCTCAAAGGCAAAAAAGGAAGCAAACTGGAGGAGAAAGTAGAGTTTTGGACAAATAGAGGTTTGTTATAAGCCTACGGGCAGTAGGTGAACAGGGCCATTGATTTGAATATCTAGCCAGAGACAAGGAGTCTTTTGTAATTATTTGACTACATGTATATATATGAGGGATTTGATTTCTGAATCATATGTGTATTGATTTATTTAATTCTATGTGAGAAATGCCCAGAGTTTAAATGATCAGGTTTTATGAACAGGTTTGAATGAACTCTATAATATGGTTTGAATGGTGATTCTGCACACCATTGAGAAATTGATGAAATTGTCAAGACATGATTAATATTGTGAATTAGCTGAATGAATAAGGGTTTGTACATGTCCTTGAGAAGATTGGAGGAGGATTGCAGTCATCGATCACTGAAAGGATCGATGACAACAACAGAGGAACTTAATTCACAATTCAGTATTAGACATTTGGATACAGAAATCCATCCAATCGAAGAGTAGAATTGGATCAGTGTTAAGACTGAAAATAATGGTGTCATCATTTAAAACCATAACAGAAAAGCAATGTTTTGTTTGTCGATGTTGCATTTGTGTGAAGGGAACAACATTGAAGCATTGAAATCCAACATAGAAAAGATCTTTGTTTGCCACAACAAGAAAAGTGCGCTGTGAATGTAAGAGGAACCTTGGTTAACAAAACCGTGAAGGGGCTTTCATTTATGAAATGATGTATTGCATTCCGATTTCCATATCGGATCAGAGCCTTGTTTAAAACATGGTGCGATTATATATTTGGAACCTGTCGAAGGGTAGAATGGCATGGTGGATTAAATAAGACAAGAATCTACACAAACGTTGGAGTGGAACCATAAATCAGTATGGTATGGAACTAAGAGTCAACGGAAGTTTGAAACAACAAAGTCGGGTTTTAAAACCATAAATAGTCTTCGCGTTAATTTTAGATGGGAAGCAGTTTTTTCCTGAAGGAATTCGATAGCGTTCAGGCATCAGCATGTGGCACAAGTGGTAATTCAAAACCACTTTTGTCGTGTGAATTTGAAGAATTAACAACCGTGCAAGTTTGTTACGCGATGTTCGTTGGATTGTTAAGTTGGAATGCAGGAAAGAGTCATCCGTTGGATGATATGGAGTGTTCAAATAAATGTGAGCCATATGGAGGAGCATCAAGATGTGTGATCGATGGGAAATGGTAAGTTATAAAGTTTATGTTAATTTTATAACATAAAGTTGGTTTGATGATTTTCCACAAGAAAATGCGAAGCGCTATGGCAAGGTTAATATATGTTGGGTTTTAATATATTTAACCAAAGTTGATAAGGCATGTCACATAAACGTGTTGGTTATGCCATGGGTTTAAGAATTGTGGGTTTTAGCCAATGTTAGGTGAACCGATAAATACCAACTGTATTTTCATTTAGTTTGCAAATGTGGATTTTATGAAGAGGAATAGCTTCCAAGCAGATTTTGGTTGAAATGCATATGGATATGCATTAATGAATTGAGGGTGCGTAATAATTCACATTTAAGAGTTGGTAGAGTGGGTATGATGGATGACTTGGATTTAAATCCAAAATTCAAAGAAAATATCAAAATGGGTTTTGGTATATAGTCATCATTTTGGAAAGGTAAGCTTCCTCTTTAAAAAATTGCCAATATGGGGATTTAATTTGATTAAGAAATGAACAATGCATTTTTATATACATCAAGGTGGTAATGTGGGTATTGCAGCTTGGGCTGCTATCAACGATGCACTTTAACAAAATTGACAAAAAATGACTCAAGACTTAACCTAGGGGACCCTAGCCCAACAAAGGGCCATTATTCACGATATTGTCCTGAGAAAAGAAAATGACCATGTTACAACACTAGAGGCAAAAAAAAAAAAAAATCAATAATCAAAGAAGAAAAGATGATGGAGTAAATAACCGAAGATATGAAAGAAGAAGAAGAGGTACATCAAGCGACCATGAAGAAAATAATACTCCTGAAAATAATTCAAGGGCTCCTAGGAATGAAAGTAATGCTGTAAATAAGTGTGAATACATTATTATTTCTGCTCTTAATATTTATTATCCACTGGATTCATAGGATAATTGGTTGGTGGATAGTGGGGCCACTCATCGCTTCTCTGGTTATAAGGAATTCCTCTCTAATCTAGTAGAGAGGGAGACTAAGCTGAAGATTATTCTTGAAGACAACTCCACTCATCTCGCGAAAGGATTTGGATCCATAAAATTTCATTTGAATGATTAGGAATCAGTTCCATTGCATGATGTTATGTAGGTTCAACTATTAATGAAGAAGTTGGTATCTATATCCACATTGGAAGATAAAGGGATTAGGATTGTGTTCATCAACGAAAAATTTCTGACTTGTTCTACTAGTTTTCCCATGAGAGATGCATTCACATTAGGATAAAATTTTGAAGGAATCTGTCGAGTCATTGGAAGGTCACTTCTAGAATTGGTTCATAACACCAATCACCTGAGCGAGTTATGGCATCGCATATTGGCTCATTTACATTATGGTTCTCTTGTGAAATTGAAGAGATTGGTCTCAGGTATTTCTGGTATTCAAGTCCATCATGATGGAGTATGTCCAAGATGTGCAAGCAAAAAGAAAAGAAGGGGACCATTCCCCTCTAGTGAAATAAAATAAAATTACATCCTCCATCTCATTCATTCTGGTGTATGTGGTATGATGCCTGTACATTCTATTGGTGGTCATATCTATTACATCACCTTCATTAACGAATTCTCTAGAAAGACATGGATATACTACTTGAAGCATAAGGATGAAGCCTTTGAATCATTCAAGGAATTCAAAGCTTTGATTGAAAATCAAATAGAGAAGAGAATCAAAACATTCAGGTCCGAAAATGGAGGGGAATATATGTCAAACATGTTCATAGAATTTTGCAAGAATGAATGGATAAATAAGGAATCAATTGTGCCATATACACCCGAACAAAATGGATTAGTGGAAAGGAAGAACATGTATATAGTAGAAACTACTTATGCCATGCTCTGTGATCAAAAGGTGCCAACGTTCCTTTGGGGAGAAGCTACACATGCTGTTTTATATGTTCAAAATAGGGTGCCTCATCAAGAATTAGTAAACAATACTCCCAAAGAAATATTTAGAGGTGATAAGACCGATATTGGCCATCTTCGTATATTTGGATGTATTTTCATGTGCCAAAGGACAAAATTAACAAGTTGGAAGCTATAGGAAGGAAAGGTACATTTTTATGGTTATTATGAAAATTCTAAATCATATAGAATATATATTCCTAGTCAAAGGAAGGCCAAAATTAGTAGGGACATAACATTAGATGAAGATGCAGTTCTTGGAAAAGTAAGAGAGATTCCTTCACCTCCTCCTCTCAATAAAGAGAATGATGAATAGGATATTCTAGATGGTCCTTCCATGCCCGAGTCCAAGACTGATATTGTTGATGATCCCATGGAGCCTACGGATCCTTTAGATCCTCCTCCAAGCGATCATCCTACTAGGAATATACCACTTTGGATCTGCGACACTCTACAGGATGATAGAAGACATGTTCCCATTCGAATGTCATTTAGAGAAGGGAAGAAACCATGCATGTGTTGGCTTTATGGGGCTTAGACCAAGGTTCAAAGTGACTGTGCAGTGCAACAAAACCCATTATTACTAGCCCTTTCAGAAACAATCTGCTTGCACAGACCAAATTCTCACTCAAGGAAATATAGAGGGATGCTAGAACTAGGTTTCTACATCCATAGGGATAGAGGATGGTGGATTTAGGGATTTTACTTCTTATCAACTCTTCACAATTCAGATCTATCAATAATATAGGCGTTTTTCAACACATTTGTTAAAATTAGTAACATAATGCACTATTCAATTATAGATCAAAACCCTTATTCAACATAGACATTCATAAACACTAAGAAAAAATAAAACACATCAATATAACTCATATATTCTCAACAATTATTTCATTAATGGCTAGATATTTCTCATACATTTAGTTACACCCTATGCACACAACTGCAAGGGTCTGCAAACATAGCTGCAAACTTCCTAAGGTATCTGCACACAAAACTGCAGGAGGGTTTTCTCTAACCCAAAACATAGACTCAAAATAATCTTACATCCAAATGCATCTCATAAGATCTATGGTTTAAGCTTACTTTCCTTTTTTCTCGTCTTACTTCTATCTCTATGAATTCTATCTAGACTCCTTATATAGGTTTGGCATTTACAATACCATGGTCCAAAACCATGGGCAAAGTCCAACGTTCACAAAAATATCCCATCCCATTACATAATAAGTTGCTTTGACCCACCCCAAAGCCGCTATGACTCAAAATATACTCCACGCTACGTGTTGTGCTGCTCTATCTGCAGAGTCTTTCCTTACTACTTTCTTTGAGGGGATCCCATATCCAACAAGCCCCCAACAAAAATTGTGACTCATCCCGAGTCACAAAGCTGGTGAGATATCTATATTTGCTTTGATTTTTTTAGTGTTAGTCTGGTCATACTGCCATCAGTGATCAAACTTACTCTTTTGCATTTTCATATTAAGAGTCCCATACCATAAATTTTCATCATTCCATTAGGTCATGGATTCATTGATGGTAGTGGTCTTTCATCAGTTTTCCCTCATGTGAAGCTTGCTGATTCTCGTCTCTATGGTCTTCAGTCATGATTCAATTTCACTCCCAATTCATATTATTACGTCATAGGGTTGGTCTCATTAGGTCCTAGGGTCTCATCATAGTCAAATTAATGAGTCAAGTGTCGATAAATATCAGTAAGGTCATGAGGAGGTCAAATAAAATCAAAGGCACAATATCTAGAAGGATCAAAGAATTGTTCTATTGAGCTTGATGTAATTTTCACCTCAAAACCATGTTTTGAGGTGAAAACATGGTACTTTGCTTTTATTATCATATTTTATGTAATTTTATGTCTTCATATGTAATAAGTCACACTTCAGAAGCTGCTATCTCCATAGAGCCACCACCCTGCTGCTCAAAGGTGTTTTCCACAATGTTTTCAATACAAAATCATGTTCTAAGTATGTCCATCAGAAAGAGCCAGGATAGAGATTTACGATCGTATATTATACTCTCAAAACTGACTTTTGGATTGGAAATATGCCTAAGTGAGAAAAAGTCCCCAAAAGCCTAACCCTTCCCCTTTTCTCATTTGTCCCTTAGACTTTATTTCATAAAATTTTAAAGTTTTTCATTATAATCCCCTTCTTCCGATCGCAATCACATCATTGCATTCCCTTCCCCCGATCCATCGCATCACACAGTTTTGAAATGCCAATGTGATTAACCCACTTCCAATTGAGAAATTTCGATGCGATTGACCCCCTCTGATCATATCCCGATCATTGATCTTCTCAACGATCCGACAGCCCACATGTAATCGCATTGCGAACTTCCCAGCGCTCCCAAACTTTGTCCCCGCTCCTTTGATTTCTTCCGATGCGATTAACTCCCGCCGATCACATCTCCACCGTCGAGCTGCCCTTCCGATCGGATGGCTCGCAAGCCATCGCATCATCGCAATCAGCATTTTTCCCATGACATTTCACTCCCGCTCATCCGCCGATTCCTGATTGCGATTGGCCTGGGTCCCACCATAAGGCCTTTCCGCCTCACTCCAAAATAAAAGTGTTTTCCCTTTGTAAAAGCGATAAACCGATTTTGAAAAATTTCTAAGTGTTTCATTGCATCGTTCCAATACCCCTCCCCTTTTCCGATTGCGATTTGTGATCGCGACTTGGCCCTGCCATCCTTTCCTTTGCTCTTTTTCACTCAAAAGGGGATTTTTATTTATTAAGTGGAAAAATTTCAGTTTTATTGGTTCCAAAGGGCATTTCTCGGCATAAAGGGATTTTCAACAAAAGAAAAGAAATAGTCAAGGCCGAGAGATAAATATTAATACAGAGATCATTACAGCATGATAGTAACGATAAAAAGGAGAAATGGTTCCAATTTTGTCTTTCTTCTCCTCTGTTTGAACAACTGCACAGCATCCAGATGATCAGAATGTATTGTTTCTCCTTCTTTTTAGGGGCATCTGGTTGGTTTATTTTCCTATATTCAAATTTTGGTTCTGAGCTGGTGAAACAACTCCTTTTTCTGTGGATCTACTCCCCTCAATTTTTGTCTATTTAATGTAACTTTTGAGTCATTTGTAAAGGGGGGGAATAAAGTGTGGAATAAGTTGGGAATAATTGAGGACGCTCTGCGCTCCTTTTGTAACAGTTTGGCAGGGAATTAATAAAGAAATGCAGCTCTGATTTGTGGGATCCCTGTGGTATGGATTTTAGCATTGTTTTTTCCTTTATGTTCCTCTGTTAATTGTTATGTTTACCATTCAGTCATTCACACTTATGGTTGAATGCTTTCAAGATAGAAAGGTAGAATCCATTGCATAATGCTTTGCCTTGGGAAATCATTCAATACTTGATGTTTTCTACTGTTTGAAAAGGATCCATTTTTTATGCCCTTTTCAGCTTCTCACCAGTCTTAAACATTCCATCATTATTTAAACTGAATTGTTAAAATCCCTGCCTACCTTTCCCCATGAAATACCATGTATCTCTGATTTAATTCCCCGGTTTCAAAGTGCCCAACCCATCTAATCCTACAACCCTGAAAATTTATAAAAACATTTCCAATTATTATACCTAGCCTAAAATCAGCTTACTCTTATATTTTATTGAATATTTTTCTCGGAGAGAGCCCTCTCCTGACCTTGTAGGGCTAGCTACAAGGCTGAGCGTGGTTTGAGGTTACCTTGATTTTCCTTCTTTCAGCCTAAGGTTCAAATTTGGTGCTAACAGATTTCTCTCAAGGCATCCTTCAATAGGGGAACTGCTTCCATGCACTACTTTTCAAACTCCTTAATCTCTCTCAGTAGTGTCTTTGTAACTTTCTTAGCTTCCTTCTACTCGAATCCTCTCTGCATCATGCTTAGTGCCTTCATCTTATTTTCCACAATTTGGGAGAGCTGGCTCGCCTGAGATTCCCATGGTTTCATTTTGTGTGTAATTAGCTTCTATTTCCCATGTAGCTCATAAAACTGCTCCTGTAAGAATTTACCCTCTTGGAGATGGGTAAGACACTAAATAGGTGCCAAGGTCTTTGTAGTGACCTTAATCTGATCCATTTGTTCCAGCTTCTCGCGCACTTAGGCTTGTAGACTTTACACTTGAGGGTCCTCCTGTAGTGAGGCCCATACATCAAGAACTCCCCCAAAGACATGCACACACTCCTGTATGCAGTGCTCAACCTGTTCTGATGTAGATTTGAGCTCTACTGCGCTGCTCGTGGACTTCTGGCAGAGTGGTAGGCTGTAATTGCATCTGCATCTCAGCTATCTTCATCTTCATGTCTAAGCGCATTTCGTCAACCTTGGCCTTATATTCATTAACTACGGTGGTTGTAGCCTAAATCTGGAGCTTTCGTATCTTGCTACAAGCTTCAGAGATGACCTCCTCCAGCTTCTTCCTTTGCACTTCTTTAGCCGCACACTCTTGGACAACAAGCTTGTTTTCTTCAGCCATGTTTTTTTGTTCCTTTGTAACATACTGAATGATTAGGAGGGTCTGATATTCTCTGATCTTTAGTTAATCATGAATTCCCTGGTGGATTTCATACAAAGCCTATAGTGGCATCACACGAAGGTTCAACTTTGTATTCTACCAGAGGGCCACCTACCTTAGCTGCTCTGCCATGTCAAAAATTAGTGTAACTGCAGGGATAGGCACTGTGTAGGTATCAAATGTGAGTGCCAACTCATGTGCAACTGTGCTTGTATCAGCCTGTGCTTCGCTTGGTTGAACCACGCTCACTTGCAATCTGCTCATACTCGCCTGAACAATGCTCGTCTGGACCTGCAAGTCTTGCAAGCCCTTGTGAACATTTGCCATAAATTTATTATATTTCTCTTCAATACTGCCCCATAAGTGCTCAGTGGTTTGCTTCACGGTATCCCCAATTTCATCCAGGTCCCCTTCAGTAAGGACCATGGATTCTAGGCCATCAGAATTATCATAATTTTCCTTCTTTCGCATGCCACCCTTCTATGGCTGTCTTCACTTGGTGTTAAATGGGGAAGTTGGATATGTGCCAAGATCACTGCCAAGAATATCATCCCCTCCTATTTCCAGAATCCCTGCATCAGGTTCTTTCTTAGTCATCAATGTGACCTTCGTGTCCTTCTTTCTGGTTAGCTTAGTGGGCTTCGCCCCACTTGTTCCTGCCTACTCCATTCCTTTAGGGAGCAGAGTTAGCCAATCACTTGGCCAGTGGCTGATTATGGCCTCCACCTATTCTTCCTCGACCAGGTAGGACAGCTTATGCTAGACACCAATGAGGTCCTTCTTCGCCTAGATGTGTATATGATGGAATTCCACTTTTAACTCCACTACTTATCGATATTGCTCCACAATGATTGGTGATAACTGAGGCTTTTGGTTAATCACTTTCCGCAAGCTCATCTCAAATCCTACCCAAAACATCTTATTAGCCATAACCCTCGATGGCTCTATTGAATGCCATAGTGAAGCATATCTGGCTGCCTCGTATAGATTAGGGTCTGCGGTGTTGAACTGTGAATCCTTAGGTTCTCTCCACTCTACCAATGCAATGAGAAGCAGAAGCCACACATTGTGGAACTACTTGCCTTCTTCTTATGCTTCTCTACAATCGGTGAGGAATTAAACACATAAGTATCCTTCCCAGTTAGAGACTACACCCTTGGTGCACTCCACAACTAAGGCTATGACAGGCACCGAAGCCTCCTCTCTATGACTTTTCATCATAATATTCCCCACAAGAATTTGTGTGGCAAAGCTTACAGTTCTATGCAAGATGGAGTTAATTAAATAACCCAGAGTTCCCTTGGTTAGCTCATAGTCATTCTTCATCTTATCCACGAGCTACTTATGTTGGATTTTTCCCACAAAAGCCTCTGTGAGGTCCGACCCAAGGCAAGGGAGGGTTGTAAATTTTTTTATGAGTGTCTCAGTAATGGGGATATTCTTCCCCGGCCATAAAAATTCATAATGCACTAAGGCCAAGAATTGGCTCACAAAGATAATGTTGATACTACTGTGCCTGAAGTGTGGTACATATAGCATATTGAGTATCCCGACCTCCTAGATACTCTTAACCCATTTCATTGGCTCCAATCATGTTATTCCTCCTTTATAGGCTTGCTGGCGTAGATATATGTTGGGCTCATAGTGTGGGCATTTTTTTTGACCAATAAAATCCCAATCTTCCATTCTGAGTTAAGGCACCTTGGTCAGTAACTCTCCTTCCACCGACACCTCATCTGGAATAAATGGGGTTAACACCTTATACTTCACTGCATCGGGGTCTTTCACTAGCTTCTTAGCATCTAGCTTCTAGGGAAGAATATATGGAGGAAGCCTAGAGATAGGCTCAACCTCCTCAATATCAATCTCTTATGGGACTTCTTCTGCTTCATCATCATCTGATTATATCTCCATGGCCTTTTTCTGCCGATCCTGAGCTTCCTTACTCCGCTGTTCTTGCGAGTTTTTCTTCCGCGGTGACTTCCTTAGGATTGGTTTCTTATGATTCTCAGACGGCACTGCGCTCACAGTTTTCTACCTTCTAGGCGTCCTTGGCCTTGTGGCTGTTAGTGGTGGTGTGGTCGTTATGGTGCGATCTACTCCTGGTATGAATGTGTGGTTGAGCCCTACCTTGATCAAGGTCTCTATAAATGCTACGAAATTGTACTTCAACATGCAACAACTCACTCATCTCTCTTTCAAACAATAGCTCTCACTTCTAACACTTGGCACAAAAAGTGTTCGAATGGGGAGCGAGATCCCTTCTTTATAGAAAAATTCAAATTCAAACTGTATCATTTCCTTTAGATACTCCTCATAAGTGTCGATTTGGTGGCAGATCTGCCCAAATATGCCCTATAATTATATCCCTCCTGCTCCTTTTAATGGCCAAGTCATTTTCCAATCAACTTTTACTGCTCCAACAATCATATTTTGGATGAACTCCACGATACTCACCCCCGTAGCTAAGTCCTACCTTCCTCGGCGCAGTAACCTCCGACTGCGCCTTCCTTTAGATTGTTGTGTATTACTGTGAACACGATGAAGCCAAACCTCAACAAAATCCTTCTATGTCCGATACCCCTAGATCTCCTCCACCAACACAAGCTTGTTGGATGGGTCTATCCAATCAGGTTGTACCAACGTCCTTGGCTCCTTGGTAATGCAAATTACTCCTGTTGTAAAGTCTTCTTGAAGGGCCTCATGTTGGAAAAATTGAGAGGGGGGTGAATCAATATTGCTTTAAATTATAGCATTATTTAATCTTCAATTATTATTAGTGTTTCTACAATGATAGCAGTAAACAAAAGGAACATAAATGCACAGTTTGTAAGGTGGAAACCCTCTCTAGGATAAAAACCACCCGAATGATTTTCTAATAATTCTTTAATATTCAACTCCAATTGAAAATAAAGCTCCAACTTCCTAGAATCTAGAAAATCATTCTTCTCTAGATCCCACTAGATGGATGCTCCAATGCTCGAGATTCTTCAATAGTAAACTTAACGGATGCCCCAACACCCAATGAGCTACAACTCACCCTAGCGCCACCCTACCACCATATAGAAGAATAAAACAAGAATGGACTCTCATACCAAGGAAAATGGTCCACTTTGCAATGATATAGAATGATGTAGAAGAATAAGACACACTAGACCATAACCCCAACTATGACAAAACCACCTAATGATGATCCTAGACCTCCCGAAACCACCTCTTCAACTCTTGGCAGATAGATACTTGTACAATTTTTGCAATGATGCATTTACAATGACTTAGTACAATGATACCTTTATAATGACTGTATGCAGTACTGCCCACTTGACGAATTCATGTGCTGAACTTCTTGTTGTTGTTCTGCACCTTGAGTACTTCTCTTGTCATGCTACCCTCTGTTACACCTTTCTTTGCTTTTCCGCCTTAGAAATTATGGTCCTTTGCAGCCCTTGATAACACATAATCTAGCTTTTTCTTGCCTTCTAGGATCTCGATATTGAATCTGGTGTATCTCTGTTATTTAAGCTTTCCAATATGTGATTTTCGGTTCTTTAGTAGCACTCTGAGTCTTATTTCCAATGCCACAAGTCTGATCCAATTTGGATTCTTCAAGAGAGAGATATTCCTAATCTCTCACAATGACCTAATTATGGAAAATTTCAGTAGAGGGAACTTGTACGGCATGCCATGTGTCAATGTTTCTTAATTCGGCTCTAAAATTGATACATTGCAAATTAAAGTCCATTTAATATTTTCCACTATTTACAGAATTCCAATTTGATACTCAGAGTGAGAGTTATTACGATTTTCTCAAGGTCACTTCTTTGAGATGAAGTTCAGGAACCTGCAAAAACATTTTCTTCTGCAGATCATATCTCTACAAATATTGCGCACCCTGATCTGAAATTTTTACAGGAGCTTCATAAGGATTTCTTCTTTGTCTCATGAAAATTTTAGCTTCTGAACCTTCGTAGAAAAAAATTTATAGCGCAAATTCCACGATGGCCTATTTCAGGTAGCGAAATCCCTACATAAGGAGGATATGAGGATCACAATTTATATAAATGCTTAGGTTGAGAGGGGCTTCAACAAGTGAATGTGGGAGGGATTTTAGGAGCTTAAAAATTATTAATTATTTAATTTTAAATGACCCATGCCACAACCCCATGGGGTTTTAGCCCACTAACTGGGTTTACAAACTTCAAACATGAATATCTCTCAAACCGTGAAGAATTACGTGGCGTGCCATATATCAACGGAAACATATTAACAAGTAGAAACCATCAAAACAATTCTTGATGCAGAATATAGTAATTTTGTAGGTTAAAATTCCCATGTAATATTTGGGTAGCCCTTGGTGCTGCTTGGGTTGACATCAATGACAACTGCTGGTCAACAATATCCCCCTTTGGCATTGAAGGCAACACAAGTACTCCCCCTGCGATCATGACACCTATTCCTAAAACATTCTCTTCCCCTTTGACATCAATGGCAAAGGGTAACTCCCCCTGACACACAACCATCTTGCGGACCTATACACACTTCCACTCCCCCTTTATATTTTGAATAAGGAAAATCTAATGAGAACTTGGGAGAATCCCAAGCTTATGGAGAAGATATTCGAATGCTTCATAAGGTAAAGGTTTAGTGAAGGTATCAATGATTTTTTATTTTGTACCAATATACTCAAGTTTGATATTATTTTCAGCGACTTGTTCTCTAACAAAATGATATTTGATCGTAATCTGTTTTGTTTTTAATGCATGACAAGATTCTTGGGGATGCTGATGGAACTGGTGTTGTCATAGAATATGGGAATAGGCTCACTGGATTGTACTTGAAGATCTTGCAAAGTTTGTTTCATCCAAAGGACTTGAGTACAACATGTTGCCGTTGTAATGTATTCTGCTTCCACTATAGATAACGAGATTTAGGTTTGATTTTTGCTCAACCATGATACGAGACAACCACCTAAATAAAATGTTGCTCCACTAGTACTCTTATAGTCATTAACACTTCTTGCCCAATCTGCATCTGTAAAGGCTTGAATAATGAGATTGTTACCCTTCGGATACCACAAGCCATATTCTTTTGTGCCCTTTAGATATCGAAGAATTCTTTTGACATCAATAATATGTGATTCTTTTGGTGCTGCTTGGAATATTTCTACTTATCCAACTGCTTGCATAACATTTGGCTAGGAGGCTATTACATATAGAAGACTACCAATCATATATCTGTACAACCTCTAATCCACATCCTTAGATGAGTCATCTATGCGCAATTTGCAACCTGTTACCATCGGAGTAAGGACGGGTTTGCAATCTTCCATTTTGAATTTCTTGAGCATTTCCTTGATGTACTTGGCTTGACATATAAATATTCCTTTCTCTTGCTGAGATATTTGAAGCCCTAAGAAGTATGTAAACTCACCAAGTAAAGACATCATGAACTCACATTGCATATTTGTAGAAATTTTTTTACTTAGTTGATCATCATTTCTACCAAATATTATATCATCCACATATACCTCAATGATTGTTAAATTATCTTTATCTATTTGTACAAAAAGACTGCTATCAACAGTACCTTTCTTGAACCCTTGTTGACATAGATATCGATCAAGATGAGCATACCATGCTCTAGGAGCCTTCTTGAGACCATATATAGCCTTCTTTAACCTGCAGACATAGTATTCTTTTTTTGATAGTAGAAAACCTTCAGGTTGTTCGATGTAAACTTATTCTTCTAATTTTCCATTCAGAAATGCTGAATTAACATCCATTTGGTAGAATTTGATTTTTCTTGAACATGCATAGGCAAGAAACATTCAGATGGCTTCCATTTTGGCAACTAGTGCAAATGTTTTGTCGAAATCAATTCCTTCCAGTTGTGCATAACCTTTGCACACCAATCTTGCTTTGTTTCTGGTAACCTGTCCATCTTCATTCAATTTGTTCCTGAACACCGATTTAGTCCCAATGACATATTTATCTTTTGGTCGTGGAAATAATTCCCAGGTGTTATTCTTCTCGATTTGATCCAATTCTTCATTCATAGCTGCTACCTAATGTTCATTCTGGCTGGCTTCCTCAAAACTACTAGGCTCAAAAGTTTCTAGAAAACTTATGTGAGCTTGTTGTGATGAATGAAGTTGTCGACCTTCATTTATGTCACCAATGATTTGATTTGATGGATGGTTCTTTTGAATCCATTCTTTTGTTCTCTTTGGAGGAGCTTCTTGTTGTTGTTCTAGTATATCTTGATGATCATTATTTACTTATTCCTGGTTGATAGTTGCTTCTTTTTCTAGAATTTTCTCTGTGTCTTTTTCAGCCTCTGTCTCAAGTTTCAAAGATTCTAGATCCTCATCATTATTCGATAGAATACCATCTTCGTCAAATGTAACATTTATGCTCTCCACTATCTATTTTCGTCTTAGATTATAGCATTTATAGGCCTTTCATTTGTGTGAGTAACCAACAAGGATACGTTCATCAACACATGATTCCAACTTACCCAAATTTTGATCTTCTCTTTTGATATAACATTTGCTTTCTAATATTATGAAATATTTTACATTAGATGGTTTTCCTTTCCATAATTCATATGGGGTCTTGTTGCAATTATTTCTGAGAAGACTTCGGTTGATAATGAAGACTGCCATATCAATTTCTTTGTTATCCTCCTCTATTATACAGTTTCACTGGGTCACTATGGATTTTTTGTAATCAACTGAAGATAACATTCCTTTCCTATCAACTATCTTCAGAAATATCACTTGCTTCATTATCTTCATAAAAATTTTTTCACTATATTTCATCTTTCCTTTTCTAAAAACACCTTCCTGATCCCATAAAAAACAAAAGCTCATGTATGGGATTAAATCCCCTTATTTTCACCCTCCTTTCCAACCTAAAACCTTCATTTCTTCACTAAACCCCCTCACCTTCATCATTTTCCCTCATTTCCTTAAAACAATGTAAAAAATCATTTTTAACATTTTTTCCAAATAAAAAATTATATCATTCGGGACTTATGGTTTTATATTTAAAACTTTGTTTTAAATTTAAATTAAAACCCGACTCTTTGTATTTATAAACCCGCCCCTTTATAAATATTTGAGCCCCACTTTAATGCTTTTAATCCCCCACCTTTTTTAAAAGACCTCATATAAACCCTCCCGTTTTCCTTCAATAAAAAGCATTTCCGCTTGTTTTTATTAACCCCCGGGCTTGGCATATAACAAACCCCGCACTGCAATAGAAACCCGCCATCTGTCCACCCGGACCCCACTCCCTCTGACTTACTCGTCGCTCCTTTCACCTGGCCACCGTTGATCTCCTCCCTCGAGATCCAATGGCCCAAAACCATTATCGCACTGATTCCTGCGCAGGGGTTAAACAACCCCTAACCCTGCGAAATGGGCAGTTTTCGTCCATGTCCCCTCCGCTACGTGTCATCCGTTGAATGGAATCACACACTTTCGCCCTGTTGGGGTTCCCATGTTTTGGCCAGATTGGCAAGACAAAAATATGAGACAACATCAGAACCACTTTCAGACCTCAGGATCTAGCCCTCCTGGGTCCAGAGAGGGATCCCTTTAATTTGAGCAAAGGTTTATGTCTATGAAGCTCAAAGTTTAAGATATTAGGCTAGTTACAGGCACAGGTTTGTTTGTTTGATTGTTTGTTTTGGTTGCTGGTTATCAGGAAAGAAGGTTCACTGTAAGACCAGGATGAGCAAAGAGGGATAAGGCAGAGGTGAGATATTCCAGTGAATACTCAAAACCATTGGGAAATGGAGTCAGGAAAGGATTTGCTTGCTACTCAACAGGCAGTCTTTCAATTGGGCTAGTCATCTGAAACTTAGGATCTTTCAAGATGATTATGTGATATGGAAAGTAGGAGGGAGGAGATAACCCAGATTTTAGAGCACAAAATTACAGATCAGCAGGTCGTACAAGGATCCTAGTGGACAGGGCTAACTCTAATCCCCAGTGTTCCCAAATCTTCCAACTAGATCTATAACAAGAAGCATCTAAGAAGTAAATTCATTTAATTCATACATCAGAGAGTAGGCAATAACATCCACTACACTGGTTAAACCAACTGAAACCACTTCTCAGATAATACATTCAGAAGAGAAACATAAATGGCAAGGAGAGAAGGAACATAGGGTACCTAACAAGGGTAAATCCTATGTCAAACTTCTGATGCAAGCCAGTAGAAACGAAATGAAATGAATGTAAACACAGAGATAGGAAAACATCACCGCTGCTTCAGATCAGGATCCAAAGAAATGTGCTTGTCATATTAAGTAACAATACCAATCAAGTACAATATTGCCAATAGCTGAATACTCAGTCTGAAAACATATCCATCAACCTATCTTACAATCTTTACGCAGAGACTGTGTCTCAAAGAAACTACTTGCAGTTCTCTGATAACTGATAAAAAACCATTACAATGAGTTCTTCATGAATTTATAGCCCCGGAGGGGCAGAGGAGGTAGGTGGAGAACTAAATGCAGTATTAAACTCCCGACAAGAAAGAGGGCCAAAGCCCATCCTGTATAGATCCTGTGCATTAATCTCTGGTGTTCTTTGGGTGAACAAATGATCTTTTCAGACTGTGGATTATTCTGATATGACTCCCAAGTGTTCTGACTATAGTACTGTGTGGTGATATTGGTGAATAAATAACAGGAAAAGGAATGATAAATAAATCTGCCATACTGATGAAGTAAATGCTCTGATAGTACTAGGGCTGTATCAGGGTAGGAAATCTCTCCAGGACACGACATGGATTGAATATTGTATGGGTGCTCTGTCCTTCATGGAGGAAAAACATTCTGCTGCTGTATAAACCCCTGATATGCATTAATTTCTGCGTGCTGTACCTTTTCATGATCTGTGGGATCATTGATCTGGTGTTTTGCCTCTAAAATGCTGTATTAAACTTAAAAAATCAATTCTAAATGCTAGAATCCTTGATCGTAAGCTGGTTTTCTTCACGTATTCGTAAACGTCTCGATTCTACAAGATCTAGGCTTTAATGGCGTGGGATAGAGTCTGCGAAGTTTCAAACTTTGTCCTTCGATGGAATTTATACTGCCTCCACCTTTCTTGAAATTTCCTTGTAGTACCAGCTTCAGTCTTAATTCTGTCCATGCAACACGCCATTGAAGTGGTACATGTTGAACCATGGCGTTTCTTCACCTTTGATAACCCTGCAAAAAACACGAAATCTGTTAAGAAAACCATGGGGGTGGGGTAATGGATGCGTCGAGATGATGAAAATGGCTGGGCAGTTGATGACATGGCAGAAAAATGCGGAGGAATGGCGAAGAATTGCTCTGGTGGAGGTTGGAAGTCTGCGGAGAAAATTCGAATGGAAAAAACCTTAAAACACGTGAATTTTGGACGAATATATGTAATGGAATGGGTGAAAGTACGATGGATGCACATGGAGGTGATGTGGTGGGACCGACCGGCAGTGAAATGATGGGCCAGGGGTATGGAGGCTAAGGTTTAAACCCCACGCAGCTTTGTCGATTGACGACCGTCGGATGAGGCTCCCAAGATCTAACGGCTGACGTGAATATCGCTGCGCGCCCAGTATCGAACGATAACGCGCGATGGGATAGCGGTTTTGAAATCGTACAGGGGCCACGCGTCGGGAGGTGTATGGAATCGCTGGTCGATGAGGAAATACCGCCAACCACCCGAAGGCGGTGCGATAAAAACCGTCAGGTTTTGAAATAGTGCGCTGCAGCGACCACCAGCAGGTAAAATCCGGACCATTGATCTGGCGGTGAATGAACAACGATGGCGTGGTCAGTAGTTTAAATGGGGAAAATGCGGGCGTTGTGGAATTAACGATTGCCGTCCGATCTACAAGATCAATGGTCAAGGGCGCTCTCGATACTCTTTGGAGATTAGCGCCCTTCGGGCCAGTGCTCGGTCATGACACAGGGTTACATGGAGAGAAAGGTTGCGGGGCTAGCGGAGAAGGGGCTGAGGCATATTATATGGTCCGAAAGTGGGTTTTTAACCCTTTTTAGTGCATTTGAGGCCTGAGGAGGGTAACGATAGAGAGACAGAGGGAGCCTTTGAGGAAAACAAGGGTAAGGGTAGGATTCAAAGGGGAATTTGGGGAAAAATGGGATGGAAAGGGGATTTTGCGAAGGGGAAGAGAGGGGCAACATGGAGAGTTCTGCAGAGGGAGATTTATCATAGGCAATGGCATAGGAGACCTCAAGGATGATGTGTCTTCGAGGAGATGCATTCCTTGAGGGCTCAAAAACAAATTTAGCCCCCTGCTTTGCTTTGTCAAAAATTTATAAGGGTGCTAACAGTGGCTCCACATGGGGATGGCTTCTTCTTGAAGGAGTCAAGAATTCAGAGGATAAATCTTTGGAGTAGGCTAGGTGCCTGCTGCTTTACACATCCTTTCTTTCTTTGATAAGCTACCACAATTTGAAGACATTACATCAGAAGAAACTTACTTCAACAAACTACCTACCCATACTACAATCCTAGCATTTTTTCTTCTTCCAGGGTGCATTTGAGCTAGCAAACCCTTTACATATTTTATTTTTTCAAACAGAAAATAAACCTATTCTACATCTACCCTTATTGCTCCATGAGACTAGATTAGACTGTTGGTCTCATATGTTTCTCTACCTAATCTAATATCTGCTGGGATTAAACTTTCCAACAGATTCCTTCTCTACATTCTACAACAGAAATTGAAAAACAGTCAAGCCAGGATTAGACTGTCTGACTTGCTGTGGATCCAAGGCATAAAAGACAGTTGCACATGGACAAAATTTGCAGAAAATTGAAAACAAAACTATAAAGGCTTGAGATCTGAAACTTGAAACATCCTTCTTTCCCTTTGTGACTTAAGATTTGAGTATGTTAGAGTCACTTCTTTTTTCATCTCAGCTCTGGTTTTGGGCATGTTAGAGCTGAGTCTTCTTTCTTCTTCACTGGCCTAGATTTTGAGCATGTTAGGACTAGCTGCTTTACTTTGCTTTGGCTCAGGTTTTGAGTTTATTAGAGCCACTCCTTTGCATGTCAGAGGTTCATGTTTTAAGCATGTCTGAACCTCTCCCTTTCCTCTATTTTTTGAAACATTTTTCTTTTTTCTCGAAAATAAAAACTGCAATGGTATGTACAATGGAAATGGAGACTAGAAACTGTAAATTAACAGAAGTAATGTTTGAGCATCCTGCCATTTATAGGACCCCCAAACAGTTCAGTGCCATCTAATTCTTGTAAGAAGAAAGCATTTGGACCCACAGTGGCCTGGATGAGGTATGGACCTTGCCACAAACTGTCAAATTTGCTGTGCTTTCCTTTATCCTCTTTTCTGGAATCCCACTTCAAAACCTTATCTCCAACTTTGAAATCAACAGCTTTAGTTCTTTTATCAAACAATTTATTTATATTCTCCTGAACTTTCACTGCTCGGTTGTAGACGTCTTCCCTTGTTTGTTGAAGATGGATTGTCTGACTTATTCTCCTCACCATGGTGTCTTCTTATGTTTGGATCTCCTGGATCAGTTTGATCGCTGGTATCCCAAGGCTGGTAGGGAATACTGCTTCTATTCCATAGACAAACTGAAATGGTGACATGCCAATGGAATTCTTGGTTGTAAGCCTGTCAGCCCACAAAGCGTGTACTAGCTTGTTATGCCATGATTTTTTGTTCCCTTCCAACAGCTTCTTGATGATGATCACCAGACTCTTGTTTGATGATTCAGCTAATCCATTACCTTGAGGGTAATAGGCAGTTGAATGACAAGTGCTATTTGGTACTTGTGACAAAAATCAACCATCTTTTTGGATCCGAAAGTAGTAGCATTATCAGTTATTATTTTCCTTGGGCAGCCAAACCGAGAGAGGATGTGACTTTCTAGGAAACTAATGATGACTGAATCTGTGGCATTTTTAGTGGGCACGGCCTCTATCCACTTAGTGAAATAATCTGTGGCCATTAGGATCCATTTGTGTTGAGCAGAAGAAGAAGGGTGAATTTCCCCTATGAAATCTAGGCCCCATTGCATAAAGGGACCTTCGACAGTGATGGGTTGTAGGGGTAAGGGGAGGAGTTTTCTTTTTCCCTCAAAGATCTGGCATTTGTGGCAGGCAAATATCATTTTGTGAACATCATTGAAGAGTGTGGGCCAATAATATCTGGCTCTGAGTATTTTGTTTGCAGTGGCTTTCCAACTCAGGTGGCCTCCACATTCTCCAGCGTTGAATTCTTGTTTAACCTTATCTGCCTCATTTTCAGGCAAACATTTTAGCAATAGGCCATTAGGATTCTTCCAATATAAGTTTTCATTCATAATGCAGTAACTTCTGGTTTTTAGCTTTAAGAATCTAGCCTTGGTCTTTGATAATCCGGGAGGGGCATTGAGGTGTGTAAGCACATACAGAATGTCGGAATACCAAGGAGAGCTTTGAAATTTTTCCTCAACGGTGAGATCAGGAAATTCTTGTTGCTCATCCAAGGTACTTATCATGTTAATGTCTAGGGCTTGCAGGTTTGATTCAGCCATTAACTTAGCTAAGCCCTCACCTTTAATCAGTTTGGTGGGTTTGATCTCAAGGTCATATTATAGGATCACAGCTATCCATTTTCCCCTTTTCCCATCTGGGTCTTGGGACAATATATCTTTGACTATGATATTGGGCACATAAGCTACAGTGTGAGAATGCAATATGTACACCCTGAAGTCTTTCAAGGCCTTAATCAGAGCGTAGGCCTATTTCTCCATGATATTGTATTTCAAGGGTGCATCTCTGAGTGCTTTGATAAAGAAGGAAGTTGGCTGTTCCATTACCTCTGTGTTTTTCTGCAGCAAGACTGCAACCACTGTATGATCTGAGGCGAATGAAAAGATCAGGAAGTCTTTGGAGAAATCTGGGCTGATTAGGACGGAAGCTTGGGTAAGTGCAAGTTTCACTGATTCAAAATATTGTTTAGCTCCCACGGTCCATTTAACTCCTGCACCTTTCTTCAACATGTTAGTCATGTTTTTAAGGTGTTCAGCTAGATTTGGGATAAATCTCCTAAGGAAGTTAATCTTTCCAATGAAAGACTTTAATTCCTTGATGTTTCTCGGGTGTGTGATCTGTAGTATTCCCTCGACTCGTTGGGGGTCTATCCTGATTCCGTTCTCGGATATGATGTGGCCAAGAAGTTTACCCTCCTGTAGCCCAAAGACAGTCTTTTTGGGGTTCAGGGACAAACCAAACCTTCTACATTTTTCAAATACTTTTCTCAGATGTTTCAAGTGTTCTTCTTCAGTCTTAGAAAAGACTGTTATGTCATCCAAGTAGATGACAATGAAGTGCCCTATCTCATCTGAAAATTCTATGTCCATCGCTCTTTGGAAGGTGGCTCCAGCATTCATCAATCCAAAAGGCATCGTCACATACATGAAGGTACCCCATGGAGTGGTAAAGGTTGTTTTGAGTTGGTCTTCTGGGATTACTAAGACTTGGTTATATCCGGAGAAACCATCTAGCAGGGAAATCCTCTTAGAACCTACTACCTTCTGAAGAATATGTTCCATTTTAGGCAAAGGGTAATTGTCTTTGAGTGAGACTCTATTGAGATTCCTGAAGTCTATACACAATCTGATTTCTCCTGTTTTCTTCTTTACAACCACTAAGTTTGATACCCAATCAGAGAACCTCATCGGCACAATTATACCTGCTTCATACATTTTCTTAATCTCCCTTTCTACTGCAGGCAATTGTTTGGGATTGATTCTGCGAAGTTTTTGCCTAAAGGGCTTCTGATTTTCTTTCAGGGGTATCTTATGCTGTATGATATTTGTGTCATAGGACTTTAAGTCCTCATAGCTCCATGCAAACACATCAATGAATTCCTTGAAAAGGTCAATGTATCTCTTCTTCATGTCTGCAGGTAAAGACTTAGCCAGTTTAATTGTTTTAGGCTTATCTTCAGTGCCTATGTTGCATTCTTCCACCTCAGAGTCTGCATGTTCTATAGTGGGCTTTTTTGCGACATCATCAAAGTCAAAGAGGTCCTCCAAGGGTGCCAGGCCTCTGGGTATATTCTTATCTTTGGCCTGCAGCACCTCTACCTCTTCACTATCTGCATTTTCACATTTGCGGTCTGGGTTTCCAGTCTGTACATCTAAAGGGTTTATTTCTATATTACAAGGGGCTTCTTCCTCATTTGAGGATTCATCACTTAGGCGGCTACTGTCAGATTTAGAGTCTGACTCAGAAAATTCAAACTCATTTCTGCCTACCAGAAAATCTTCGATTTGTTTGTCACCTTCAAAAACCTGCCAATATTTTTCGTTGTCTGGCACAACAGGTCTAAATTTAGTCTGAAAAATGATCTGTTTGTCGCTGGGAGTTTTGGGGTATGCACTGGCCAGGCAAGCTAATCCATTTGCAATGAAATTTTGACTTCTAGGAACAAACACTAATTTGTATTCAACGAACGTTTTCAGCAGATCCATAGTGTCATTCCTATATGCCCTCAGCCTAGGATGTTTTGCTGTGTATTCTCAATTCACTTGTTTAATAATCAGCTCGGAGTCTCCACGCACATTAATCCTATGAGCTCCTAATTTTATCAACAGATTTAGACCCAGGATCAGAGCCTCGTATTCAGCGACGTTATTCGTGCATTTGAAGTGCAGGTTGCAGGCATGACTCTCTACATAATCATTCTCTGTGTTATGAATCCACACTCCTACCCCAGTAGTTCTTCTGGTGCATGACCCATCGAATTTCATCACCCACAGGGGTTTATTTTTGTTTTCGTTATCACTCCTTTCCCTATGGCTGGTTTCCTCATTATGGTGCATTGTAGGGTCTATACTGAGCTGTGAATTGCTTTTTTCCTCGTGAGATGTGTTGTACATATTAACCCTTGCATATAAATTTTTGGCCTGCTGCCGCTTGCGAATCTGTTTCAAACCTCTGCCGTGGCCTAAAACCTCCATATTTCTGCTTAAAAATTACCATTTCCGCTCATAAAATACACCGTGCAAAGGTTAAAACCCGCACTTGGAGATATGTCAGGCCTGGCCCCCTGAAGCCTTAGCCCCTTTTGTTTTAATTCACACATGACCCGGGCACAAGACCATGTGCCAGACAGGTGGGAGCTTATCACTTCATATTTTCGGGAGCACCCATGGCCGTCAGATCCGAAGCCAATCAACGGAGCGGAATTTGATTTATCGTGGTGGTCCCCACGCCCGAAAACTGGTGGTTTTATTCCGCACCACCTTTATAAGGCTGGCGGTATTCTCTATGGGGCCAATGATTCCATTGAACACGCGACAAGTGTCCCTCTGTACGTCCCAAAACCACTCTCATTTCATGTGCTATTGTTCCGTCAATAACCATGCAGCAGAATTCATATAAGCCGTCGGATCTATAAGCCTCCATCTGACGGCTATCATCCTCCAAAGCCACACGAACTTTAGTTTCCATGTGAAATGCCCTGGGCCCGCCATTACATCATCTCCCAGTTATGTTTTAACCGTTGATATTGTGTGATAATCGTATGGTCCAGAGTTATTTTCACACTGCCGACCAAGTCTTCCGCGTCTCCACGTCACCCCTTCATTGACATTTCTTGTACTTTCGTCCACGTCATCTATTCCTCTTGTTTTTTCGTACGTCTATGTGTCATCACCCCGTGTACCCATTTTATTTCCATCTCCGCCATCTATATATATGCGTTGCATTCATATTTATCGTTTTTATCCATACATCGTGTTTCAACTGTTCTACGGGAAAACTTACATTCCGTCTATTTATCAAAATATTCACTGTATTTTCTCCGCCACCCTGTGTGTTCTTGCCATATGGCCATGTCTGCGACGTCATCATCATCTCCACCTCCACGCCCCTTGCTCCTGAGTCTGTTTTTCTAATGTATCTGTGGGTTTTGCAGGTTTCAAGATGATAAGGAGGCGCTATAATTTGTTGTCTCCATTGCAGAGGTCAAGAGCATGACAAAGGACAATTCTTAACAGCGAAATTTAAGAGGGAAGCTGAGGGTAGTTGTTGTGATATGACTTCATTAATGGAAGTAGAAGTGAACTCATTGAACCCTGGAGAGAAATTCAAAGGGGGCAGATTCTGGTAGTTGAAAGTATAAATGAGGTTATGAAGAATATTAACAAAAGATCGAAGGGCTCAGTGTCCGGCATTGAAAAATACAAATTCTAGTTCAGGAATTAGAGGGCAAGAGTGCCATGCACAAATACAAACAGCCTCAAGGTTTTATTGCAGCAGATTTTTCTCTTCCAGTCAAGTACAGAACATTTGTATATTTTATTCTTTGTGTCTTGTTATGAGTAGATTATCAGCCTCAACATTTATTTCATGAAGTAGTAACAGAGTACTTGCACCAGTTCAGCACCACCGAACAACATGGGCGGGTTTTTCTTTCAAATTTGTTTTAAATAATGTCATTAAATGTATATTATCTACCTCATTCTCTAGAGTTTTCTCCTCCTCCTATAAAAACTGGAAAGAAAGACATTGTAAGGATTCTAGATTTTTATCAGTAAACTGTGCAGTGAGAAGTTCTTGTATACATCTTGTAACACTTCTGTATGAAGGCTCAGAGCCCGTAGGGTCTCAGTAAGGAGGAGTTATAATTGTAATGAGGATTCTGGTCTTTGGTATCTCACAGTATGTAATTTTCTCTTATGTGTTAATATAAAATCTCATTCCATGCTATGTATCTTCTGGTATCATGTTCTAGAATGCGAGTGGCTCACTGGTCTTAAGTAAGGATTCATCCTAGTTGGTGCCCTTACTTGGATTATTCAAGCGCTTTAAATAGGCCTAGTCATGATATACTGTTCCATGTTCATTTCATCCATATTTTCTGCTATAGTAGTTACTTGAGGAGGGTGCTTTTAAAACGCCATTATCATGTATGGATTCTTAGTTGGATAAGCCCATATGTGGTTTTGTTGTGTATCTGGGTATCAGCCTCATGCTAACTAATATCTTCTTCATGTTTCTTCACTGCACCCACTTTCTGATATTTGATTTCTGTGGCATATTATTTGAACTGGCCCTCTTTGCAGTAAGCTGTCCCTTAACTGTCTGATGCTTTCGTATTGGAGTTTCACATGATGTTCCTACATTATTCTTATCTTTGTATCATCTTCTGAGAGAGATTGGTCCCGTTTAAACTAATTTCCTTGCTTTGCAAGTGATAGTAAGAGAGCTTTTGGATTGACAACCCAAGCTATTTTATGAGCTCCTTGCTATGCTAAGATGTCCTAGGCACTGGTCTATAGCAACTATAGGTTGTCTCTAGGGGTGACAAAATTGTCCACAACATCTTTCTAGCGCCGTTGCCGGGGGCGAATTTGAGAATATCAGTTTCCCTGGGCCTCGACAAATCATATTCACTCTCTAATCAGGTGAGCACAGAGAGTTGAAGAGTTGCAAATTTGTCACCTTGGCGACTCCACTGTTCTTTATTTGATAAATCTATTGGTAGTCCTGGCTCCTTGTAAGCCACATTTGAGATTAGATACATCTCAGTCGAAGACACCCTACGTGTCTGACCCAGAGAAGATCATTCATAAAAGAATTTGGAAAGAGAGGAAATCAGTTCGTGCTGAAATCTCTGAATATTCTGTCGCTGATTGTACGCCCGCTTCTTCTCAAGAGATTAGAACCGAATACCCCAATTCCACCGAAGAAAATCCAGAATATTATTTAGAAAGCCCACCTAGGGGAAGTGCCAGGATTGAAGAGGATTTTCATCCTACTCTTGAGGCTGAGGAAATTAAAGAAGTTACAAAGATAGCCTTTGTTAATCGTGAATTGTTTCCATCCACACCCTAGACCTCTGTGCAACACCTCCCGATTGTCGCACATACTCCACTCCCTCTGCCTCCTCTTCCTTCATTCATATCTTAGATTGTTGCACAACCCCCACCTCCTCCAATGGCCAATGTACCAGCTTTTCTATTGAACAAATATGCTCCGCTGGCCTTACCCCAAGTGCTAAATGATATGCCACAGGATTATTTGAAGATTCTGCCTAGATTTAATGGAGAAAATGAAATTGATGCTCAGAAACATCTTGAGACTTTCTGCTCCTTTGCAGAAAACTTAAATGTTGAACATTTGGATGTGGTCTTGAGATTGTTTGTGCAATCTTTGGAGGGTGAAGCCAGAAAATGGTTCAAGACCTTGGGAAACCGTTCAGTTACCACCTGGGATGATATAGAGAATACTTTTCTGAGGAAATGGGGAGAAAAGAAAGACCATGGACAGTGTCTTACTGAGTTTAATACTCTGAAGAAGAAACATAATGAAGGAGTATCAGAGTTTATCAAGAGATTTAATAAGTTATATCTAAGTCTCCCTGCTGATATGAAGCCACATCAGAATGCTGCCAAAGTTGTTTTCATAGCAGCATTTGACTCAGATTTTGGATTCTCTCTAAGGGAAAGAAAACCTACTACCTTAGATGATGCTCAATCAGATGCTCTGGAGTTGGAAGCAAACTTTTCCTCCACTGGGAAATTAAAGGGAAAAGTTGAACAAGATACTAGGAGGAGAGGTAAAGAAGAGGTTTCCTCCTCCAGCCAAGAGAAGGATTCTGACAAGATGGACGAAATAAGCAAAATGATAAAGAAGATGGTCAAGCTTGAATTGGAGGCAAAGAACCCGGCTCCCAAGAATTTTTATAATGCTCCAAACAGAGGATACAATCCTCAGTACAAAATACCACCACTGCAGATATTGCCGAGAGAAGCAAAGGAGCAGCAGGACCAGGTACCACATCCCTTGTACCTAGAAGGTCCAGCAGAAGACTCCACTGAAGATGCCACTTATCAATTAGAAGATTCAAATTTTTCTTTTTCAAACAGTGATGATATAGAATGCCCATCGCAAGAAGAAGAAGAAGAAGCAGAGATTGATCATTATTGTAAAAAATTTGTTGATTTCATGCAAGCACACTTTAATAGAAAATATGATCTCAGATCTTCAAGGAAGAGGACCCGAACTCAAGATCAAGAAGAGGAGCCACCTCAGAAGGAGGTACCTGCTTAGAAGGAATCAGCAACAAAGAGAAACACAGAAAAAGGTAAGAATCCTCTAAATACTCCCTTACAGCCGAATGATCAGATTCCTTCTTCTTCAAAAGTGGTCAGTCCCCCTAATGCTGAGTCAGTGTCAAAAGAAATTAAATCTTCAGCTGAAAACAAAGAATTTAAAGAAGTTGCAATAGAAAAGCCTTCCTCTGCTTTTAATTTACAAAAAGAGCTCGAGAAAATTAAGATTCCAGTTCCCCTGACCGAGTTGCTGAAACAGCCTGCATATCAGTCTCAAGTTACTTCCTTCATGCTTCCTCCTGAAATACCAATTGTGCCTGATAGTTTAAACCTTCAAGAAGAAAGACCCATGGTAGTCTTTGGCCCACATGTTGAGGAAGTAGACCCTTCTACCCCTCCTTTTTATCTGTCTTTAGTTATTCATGACCTGCTGTTACACAATTGTATGCTAGATTCTGGGGCTTCCCATAATCTTATGCCTCTGTCTGTCATGGAACAACTAGGACTACAAATTACAAGACCTTATAAAGACCTATATTCATTTGATTCCAAAAGAGTTAAATGCTTGGGAATGATTAAAGATTTAGTGGTCAATCTGGCACAAATCCCAACAAAAAGTGTGGTCATGGACATTGTGGTGGCTGATATCCCAGCCCGCTTTGGCATGTTGCTGTCAAGGTCCTGGGGTACTAAAATTGGTGGTGTTAGGTCTCTGTAACAAGCAAGATTGGTAAAGTCCGATCACAGAGTTAACATCATTTCAACCAACTTTGGGATTCTAGGATCTAGCCCTCCTGAATCCGGAGAGGGATCTCTCCAATATGTACAAAGATGGATATTGTCTTTGAAGTTTAGAATAATGATATTAGGCTAGTTATGAAGTCCAAGGGTTTTGTTTTTTTTTTGGATGGTTGAACATAGTTTCTGTCTGAGGCGGAAAGATCTATATGCAAATAGGTTCAAAGGTGAGAAGTTGCAAGCAAAAGAGTAAGCTTTGATCGAGAAGAAAGATGATGGCAATTTTTCAATCCATTGGGCTATGGAGTCATAAGAGGATTTAATTGAAACATTCAGGTTCAAGAATGATCTATGGGGCAAGTCATCTATGCCTAAGGATCTCTTTAAAGTTCGATTTATGGAATGGAGTGATACAATGAGAAAGGGAAATGACAAATGCAGAACAAAGAGCAGCCCAGGATCTGGTAAGTACTTTGAAACTAGCCAGCCTTTGACCGAGCGCTTAAGAAAGACATAGAAGCAAACTAGGATCTGGTAAGTACTTTGAAACTATCCAGCCTTTGATACACTTCTAATAGAACACATATAAAAACCAAGGGAAACACGAAGATTCACACAGAATGGTCTAAGATCTGATAAGTACTTCGAAACTAGTCAGCTTTTAACACATCCTAAGGGAAGCAATCAAATAGTTGAGCAAGCAAGAACGGGACTCAGGGCTAACCTTGATTTCCTCAATTCATCCTTACACAAAATATATTGAAATTAACATTTAAAAATAACATTCAGCCGCGACAAAAGATGGGGGAACGCCAGCATCCCCGTACTTAGACTGAATTAAATCATTTCTAAATAACACCGTTAGAAGAAAACATTGGGATAAAGATTTTTCAGCCAGAGAAGGTTACTGATATACAATAGGTCCTAACACTGTTTAAACTGTTCTTTATAGTGGAAAATGAAACAAATTGAAAACAGAAACAAAATACAAGTCACAGTGAGAATAACATCACCATCAGCATAGACCAGGATCCCATAAATCAGCTTGTATTGATGCTCCAAACCAGTTACAATCTTCAGAGTCAGTGTTTCAGTTCATCTTTCATTCACAACCTAACCTATCTGCTACAAGCAGAGCTCCAAGAGCCCGTGAAACCACTATTTACAGTCAAGAATTTCCAGCTCAATTACATTACAATGCTTCAGCAATTTTCATTAACAACCAACAAAAGCCAACCTCTCACTCATCTTCTACTGAAGTATTTATAGAAGGATGAGGAGGTGAGATCTGATAAAAAGATCCCAAATACAATTAATGCAGAATTAATGTCTTCCTGGCCCTTGGATGCTCAATGAAGAAATCATACAGGTGTTCCACTGCATTAATGCGTTTACACTTATGAAGTAAGCTCAGAGGGAGCTTTGTTTGACATTTGAGGCTTTGCGTACTATTAGGGTTACTCTGCAAACATTCTGTCATTAAATCTGAGGCAGAAATAACTTCTTTGGCTGCTTCGAGGCAAAATATCTGATTTTGCTCAATAAATTCGGCCTTTGATTGAGCGTCTTGAAACAATAGGTGGCACTGCAGTGGTTGAGGAATCAATTTGCCTCAAAATACGGCGGTGGAGGCAATATGTCTGATGAACACTTTTAGGCTTTCCTTTTTAATCTGTGTTCTGAGTCGGGGATTAGGCTTTTGATGACTGTCTTAGTCGTAATCCTCGGCAATCTATCCACTAATCTGCTGTTCTGGTTCATTGTTGTCTTCAATATCTGATACTCTTTCTCTGCGTTGATTTTTATGGTATTCTTTGCTGTGCAGGTCTGTGCAGGTAGAAAAAGGCATCAATGCCGGTGGAAACACTGATGAGACGTGAAAAATGGCTTTGTAGGTGATCTCCACGGAGGAATCGAGACGTGGAGGATCGTCACCCTCCAGGTCTGGAAAACCCTGTTTAAAACACGAACAAACGACTTCACCCCTACAAAATACAAAAAAAACGTAAAAAATAAAGTTTATAGGTCAACCTGCTTTGGAGGGCGTGCGGGAAAATGGAACAATCGGAGCCGTTGATCGTACTGCGATCAACGGTCGGGAGCTTTTCAGAAAGTCAGCGGAGGAAAAGGTGGACTGTACGATGGAATCGGGATTTTGTATGAGAACCGTCGATCTGCAGAGACCGACGGCGGAGATCGGATTTCGAACGCGCCGGGGGAAGTTAACGGGTGGGCAAGTCCGTTAAAGGCCGAGCAGATGAGGCGATCAGCAACCGTCAGATGGGAGGGCCCAAATCCGACGGCGGAGGTGGATCCCGCTGCGGGGTTATGGTACAATAGATAACGCGCGGGCGAAGCGAAAGGACGGTGGTTTTGAAACAAGGCGGAGGACACGTGTCGGCCAGCATATGGAATCGCTGGCCGACGGGAGAAAACCGCCACCCGACGAAAAGTGGTGCGGGGTGAAAACCACGGTTTTTTGGAGAAATGGGAATAGTTGGCGGGGACCACAAGGAAATCAGAGTCCACACCGTTGATCTGTGGGGCAGATCGACAGTTAAGATTTAACATAATTTCTTTGGCGGAAAACTTTACGACAAAATAAAATAAAACCCGATTTTTGCGTTTTACAAAGGTTTTTCAATATTTTTCGGGCGGAAAATTAATTTCAAGAGTTAAGCGCCCGTTCTGACTTAGCACGTGGTTATGGTGTCGGGACATATGGAGGAAAAGGCTGACGGAGCTAGCGGAAGGGGCTTAAAGCCCAGCGCATAGAAAATATGCATTTTCCATGGTTTTTAATGGTTTTTCAAGGGAATGAAAGCTTTCAATAAAGTCCAGAAGGAGTCTTAAACTTCATGAAATGGGTTGTAACGCGAGGGGGGGGGGGTGAAGGAGAGACATGGAATTGTGAGTTTTTATGGGGGAAAAAGAGAGAATAGAAACTGAGGTTAGCTTGGAGGAAAAAGGAGAGAAAAAGGTCACCGGCAGAAATATTCAACTGTGGGTTTTTTGTAGGTTTTCAGAAGCTTTTAAGGTATGAAAAAGCAGTAGTAAAGGGTTTGAACAGAGGGAAAAGGCAGGAGGCCTTATAGAGACTTCAAGAGCCAACAAGTTTTAGTAATAAAATTTGTTCCTTGGAGGCTCCCGAAAATTTAGCCACCTTTTGGTCTAAAAATATTATAGGTGGCAACAGCGGCTCCATTTGGGGATGGTGCCTTCTTGAAGGTATCAAGAATTCATACTTGTTTTCTCTGGGAGGTTGACTTGTGCCTGACCCATTGGGCTACCCTTCTTTTGCTGAATGATCTTGCTCTGAAAACATATTAGCAATAATAAAACCATGTCTCTTCATCAATACAAACTTTCTACCTACCCAATCCTACTGTTCTACCTTTTTTTCTTCATCAGAGTGCACTTGGATTGGCAAACTCTTTTCACAATATTTTATTCCTTTGAAAACATAAAAAATAATCTACTTCTACTCCTTATTCCTCCCTGGACTCAGATTAAACAGTTGAGCTCAGATATTTCTCTACTTAATCTACTGTCTTGTTGGGATTAAGCTGTCCAACAGACTCTCATTCTCTAAATTCTATGACAAAAATTTAAAAACAGTCAAGTCAAGATTAAGCTGTTTAACTTGCTGTGATCTATGGCATAAAAACAAGCTGCACATAGATTATTATTTGCAGAAAATTAAAATAAAAAATGGAAGGCTTAAGATCTGAAAGTTTCTCATTATGGCCTTTTCTTGTTTTCACAGCTCTGTTTTTTCTTTTTTCTGTGAGCTGTCTTTGCCTTTCTTCTGGTTCAAGTTTTGAGTGGATTAGAACCAGGTCTTCATATTTTTTGACTCAATATTCAAAACAGTTTTGAGTCGTCTCTCTTTGGAAACTTTGGTTCAGATTTTGAGTTTGTTTGAATCTTTATTTCTATCCTAATCTAACAACTGATAAGCCAAGATTGAACAGTTTGGCAAATAAAATTTTCTACCCTATCAGCAGTAAATTTAAAACTAGTCAGTCAAGATTAGGCTGTTTGACTAACTAGAAGTGTGTTTTGCAGGAGTGGCATTTAAGCTTGCACACTTCAGATTTATTTCTCTTTTCTGGCATGGGGCTGTGCCTTTCTTGTTTTCCTTCTGCCCTCTTTTCATTTTCTTTGTTTTTGTATTTTTTGATTTTTTACAAGTTGAATGCAATGGTGGCTGAAATATTTATAATGGAAAAAGAAAAATGAAGGCTTTAAAACATATCATGAATCAAGAGAAGTAATTCTTGAGCATCCTGCCATTGACAGGTCCCCCAAGCAATTCTGTTCCATCCAGTTCTTGTAAGAAAAATGCATTGTTTCCAGCAACTGAATGAATAGAGTAAGGACCAAGCCATAGGTTGTCAAATTTTCCGTGCTTGCCTCTTTCTTCCCTTCTTGAGTCCCATTTTAAAACTTTGTCCCCAATCTTGAAATTGCTAGCCTTAGTTCTTCTATCAAATATCTTCTTGATACTGTCTTGCTTCTGCAATGCTTTGTTATATACCTCCTCCCTGGTTTGCTGAAGATGAATGGTCTGATTTATTCTTCTGATTATGTCATTTTCTTCAGTCTGCAACTCTTGAATTAACTTCATAACTGGTACACCAAGGCTGTTAGGAAAAATTGCATCTGTACCATACACAAGCTGGAAGGGTGACATACCAATGAATTTCTTCAACGTTAATCTGTCAGCCCACAGTGCATGGATCAGCTTTGTGTGCCAAGCCTTCTTGTTGTCCTCCAACAGTTTCTTTATTATGTTCACTAAGATTTTGTTGGAAGACTCTGCAAGTCCATTACCTTGAGGGTAATAGGCCGTGGAGTGTCCCAATGTTATCTGATATTTGCGACAGAATTCCACCATTTTCTTTGATCCAAATGCTGCTGCATTATCTGTGATGATCTTGGTAGGACAGCCAAATCTGGAAAGGATATTGGTTTCTATGAATTTTATGATAACCGAATCATTGGCCAGCCTACAAGGAATGGCTTCTATCCACTTAGTGAAATAGTCTGTGGCGGTAAGAATCCACCTATGCTGGGCGGAAGATGGTGGATGGATTTCTCCTATGAAGTCAAGTCCCCACTGTTGAAAAGGGGCTTCAACAGTGATTGGATGCAGAGGCAGGGGTAGTAATTTTCTCTTGCCTTCAAACAATTGGCATTTATGGCAAGTAGTGGTCATCTTGTGTATATCAGGAAAAATAGTAGGCCAATAGAAACCAGCCCTCAAAATTTTGTTGGCTGTTGACTTCCAGTACAAATGACCTCCACACTCTCCTTCATGGAATTCCTGCTTAACCTTTTCTGCATCAAACTCAGGCAAACATTTAAGAAATATACCACTTGCATTTTTCCAATAAAGACATTTATCAATAATGCAATAGTTTACAGCTTTTAACTTTAGGAATCTTGCCTTTGTTTTGGATAGACCAGGAGGTGTATTCAGATTAAGCAAAACATAAACAATATCAATATACCAAGGAGAATTCACAAAATGATCTTCAACAACGGGAGTTGAGAATTCTTCTTGGTTATCCAAAGCATCGATCATATTAATATCAAGAAGTTCACAATTTGATTCAGCCATTAATTTAGCTAGACCTTGGCCTTTGATGAGCTTAGTGGGTATTATCTCTAAATCATATTCAAGAATAACAGCAATCCACTTACCTCTCTTACCATCTGGATCCTGGGTTAGAATGTCTTTTACAACCGAATTTGGGACAAAGGCAATGATGTGTGAGTGAAGGATGTATACCCTGAAATCTTTTAAAGCTTTTATCAAAGCAAAAGCTTGTTTTTCCATAATGTTATACCTCAAAGGGGCATCCCTCAATGCCTTGCTAAAGAATGCAATGGGCTGCTCTTGTCCTTGTGGATTTTTCTGTAAAAGGACAGCAGCTATGGTATGTTCTGATGCAAATGAGAAGATATAAAAATCCTTTGAAAAATCAGGACTTATGAGAACCGGTGTTTTGGTTAATGCTTGTTTTACCAGCTCAAAGGATGTCTTTGCTTCCAAGGTCCATTTTATCCCTTACTCCTTCAACATGTTTGTGATATTCTTAAGGAGCTCAGCCAAGTTAGGGATGAACCTTCTCAAAAAGTTGATCTTTCCAATGAAAGACTGCAACTCCTTGATGTTTATGGGATGAGAGATTTGCAATATGGCCTCAATCCTTTTTGGATCTATCTTTATACCCTCTTCTGAAATGATGTGCCCAAGGAGTTTACCTTCTTGGAGACCAAATAAAGTCTTCTTAGGATTTAAAGATATTCCAAACTTTCTGCACTTCTCGAAAACTTTCCTCAAATGTTCTAAGTGTTCTTCATCTGTTTTTGAAAAAACAGTGACATCATCAAGATAGATAATGATGAAGAAACCCAATTCTTCCGAGAATGCTATGTCCATGGCTCTCTGAAAGGTTGCTCCAGCATTCATTAGACCAAAAGGCATTTTCACATACATGAAAGTACCCCATGGTGTAGTAAAAGTTGTCTTTAATTGATCATCAGGGTGGACTAAGACTTGATTATACCCTGAATAGCCATCTAGCAAGGAAATTCTTTTAGACCCCACCACCCTTTGTAAAATATGATCCATCTTGGGCAAAGGGTAGTTGTCTTTTAATGAAGCTTTGTTTAAATTTCTGAAGTCTATACAAAGCTTCATTTCTCCCGTCTTCTTCCTAACAGACACCAGATTAGATACCCACTTAGAATATCTAATAGGGACAATAATACCAACATCGTGCATCTTCATGATTTCCCTCTTAACCAATGGTAACTGGACAGGGTTTATTCTACGCAGTTTCTGTTTGAATGGTTTTTGGTTTTCTTTAAGAGGGATCTTGTGCTGTATTATTTCAGTGTCATAGGACTTAAGATCTTCATAACTCCACGCGAAAACATCAGAAAATTCTTTAAACAGCTCTAAGTATTTGAGTTTAATGTGAGCTGGCAAAGTTTTGGACAGTTTGATCATTTTCGGTTTTTCTTCACTGCCTATATTGCATTCCTCTACCTCAGTTTCTACAGGTTCCAGTTTAGGTTTATTGGCCACATCATTAAAATCAAACAGTTCTTCTAGAGGGGCCAAACCCTTGGGCAAACTATCATCTTTGGAATGCAGAGTTTCCAACTCTTTTGTTTTAGATTCTGCACTCAATTCTGTTTGGTTTCTAAGTTTGCTAGTCTGAAGGTTAATGTCCATAAGCTCAGGAGACGTTTCTTCTTCACCAAGAAAATTTTCTTCACTGCAATCTGTCTCATAATCTGAATCCGAACTATGAAGTTCAAACTCATTTCTGAATTGCATGAAGTCTTCTATTTGTTTATCTCTATCAAACACCTGCCAATATTTCTTGTTATCCGGGACAGCTGGTCTGAATTTAATCTGAGATGTGTCGTCATATAGCATTGGGCAGGTTCTAGCAGCAAAGGCTAAATTGTGGGCTGCAATATTTCTTTTCCTTGGGACAAAAGTCAGGTTGGACTCCTCAAATGTTTTTAAAAGATCCATGACATCATTCCTGTAGGCCCTAAGTCTAGGGTGATTTGCATTATACTCCCTGTTGACTTGCCTAATGATTAATTCAGAATCCCCATATACATTAATTCTTTTGGCACCTAGCTTTTTTAAGAGATGCAGGCCTAAGAGGAGGGATTCATATTCTGCTATGTTGTTGGAACACTGAAAATTTAATTTACATGAGATACATTCTGTATGATTGTTTTCATTGTTAGTAATCCAAACACCTGCACCAGCATTTGTTCTGGTGCATGACCCATCAAAATACATAGTCCAGAGAGGAACATTTTCAGTTTGGTGAATGGGCTTTGTATGATTCGATTCCTCAGGTTTTTCGTCGGGTTGAGGGCTGCCCTCTTGACTGTTAAGCTTTAAGTTTAATGGATTGATGACTTGTATTTCAAGACCCATGTTTAGTTCGCTAGGATTTTCAAATACAGTAGATTGTTTCGTCCGTTCAGCGTTGTGTTTCTCTTTCTCCGTTTCAGCCATTAATTCTATTGAAATGATTTGTCCTGTAAGTGTTTCATCATTAAACATGATAAAAGAATCAAGGCTCGTGCTAACAGCATACAGAGGAGAGTTTTGAGGCCGGTCTTGACTTGTCACTGTGTATTGCATGTGTGACTCTCTGTAAAGCCTTCTAGCCTGATTAAAAACAGGGATAGTCACATAGGTCATGTCCATTTGCATAGTTCCTTGTAACTTAGCCCCCCAAGATCTTGATAAAAGCATTCCATACTTTGGGGGTACATCAGCCACAACAACATCCATGACTAAACACTTGGCTGGAATCTGGGCTAAGTTAACACAGAGATCTTTTATCAATCCTAGACATTTAACTCTGCTTGAGTCAAAGGAGTACAAGTCTTTGTAAGGTCTGGTAATTTCAAGACCTAGGCTTTCCATTACAGCTTTTGGCATTAAATTATGGGAAGCGCCCGAGTCATGCATAGCATTGTGCAGAATTTTGTCATGAATGTTTAAGCTTACGTAAAAGGGAGGGACAGGACCCTCTTGAAACTTTCCTTCAATCTTTGGACCAAAAATAAGCTCTGGTTGGTCATCATTAAGATTGAGTGTATCTTCATTATCTTCTAATTTCAAAGCCTTCAAAATTTTGGACCTATATACATGTTGGGAAGTTAACTCAGTCAAAGGAACAGAAATTTTGATCTTTAAGATTTCCTGTTCCAGGCTGAAAAGGTTTTGACTCTTTAAAGCATTGATTTCAGCCTTGTTTACTGCCACTTTATCAGCAATAACAGCTTGCTGATTTGGTTTATCTACAATTGAAACAGCTATTTTACCAGGAGTACTAACCGGGATGCTAGTACTGCTAATGTTTGCACTCTGTTTTTCAATATTTTGAGTGCCTTTCTCTTTACCATTACCAGAATTAATAGCCACTGTTTTGTCCTTTTGTCTGATTGTTTTAGACTTGGTTGTAGTGCTGTCTTGAGAAGGCTTATCAGAGGTTTTATTGTTGGGGGTTTGTTGATTAGATCTAATTCTGAGCTCATATCCCTTTGAAGGCTCTATGACAGTGTTTTCCATGTTTTGATAATAATTCTCATTATCATCTCTTCTATCATCGTAAGGTGTATAAAGACCCTGTTTTTTATCGTAATGAACCTCGAAGTCATCATCATCTACCCCAAATAAATTTATATCATTATCCTCTGTTATTTCATCTATTTGCTCAACCTCACTTAAAAATTTTTGATGGAAGGGAGGAGTGATCTGTTGATCATCTTCCCTGGGTCTATTTAGAGGCTGATTTCTTCTAAAATTCTGATTCTGGTTTTGGTTCTTGTTTTGAGGAGCGTTCTGATTTAGACTTTCTTGCGCTCTCTCTAGAATGCTCATTTTCTTCATCATTTCTTCCATCATTCTTTCCATTTTTGAGCTTGAAGTAGAAGGGGTGGATTCCTCTCTAAAGGATACTCTCTTTTCAGCTTTCATTCTTGCTCTCTTCTCCATAAGGTTAACTTCTACAGAAAGAGCACCTCTTTGCATATCTTCAAGGGTTGCAAAAACTCTTTCTCTGAGTGAATATGTCATATCAGGATCAAACCCTTCAGGAAATTTGTTTAAAGCTGAGCCCTGAGGAGGTTTCAGTTCAGGTGAAAGTGCATTATATACACTGTTAAACCTGGTACAATAAGCTTGTACACTTTCCCCAGGGTTCCTGTGGAGATTGTTATAGTCGGCAAGGACTTGGAGAGGATTCTTCCTCACTTCCCATTTGTTTAAGAATGTTTGATGGAAGCCTTGGAGATCATTAATACTGTGGGGGGCTAAACCTTTAAACCATTTTCTTGCTTCTCCCCCCAAACTTTGAGCAAATAGTCTAAGCTTGACAGAATCATCATCAATTTCATTTTTGTCAAAGTAGTCATTCATCTTGTCCACATGTTGAGATGCTGTTATAGTATTACTAGCATCATATAATGGAATTTTGGACTGATAGTCCTGTGGAAGATTGAATAATGGTACAGGAAGGACTAAGGGAGCATACCATGTTGCCATGGCAGGAGGTGGAGGTGGATTTACAGAAGGGAAAGTGGGCTGAGGTGAAGTGGTTTGAACAGTGGATGTAGGGTGAGTAGAAGTGGATGGACCAGGGGTAGACTGTTGAGATGATCTTGGATGAGAGACACCTAGATTATGTAGAAAATGTAAATCAGGAGGTGTTGATTCTCTATCCCCAAGAGGTTCACCTTTTTCCGGGGATGAATGTGAAGACTCAGAATCTAACTGATCTAAATCACCAAATGACCTAGTCCTAAAGGGGTTTAAGAACTCCTTTTGTGATTTCTGAAGAGCTGAAAGGTTTTCAGGGACTGAATTAGCTCTTAGGGGTGATCTGAAAACAGTTGAAGATTGTATCTTAGGAGACTTCCTAAGAATTCTTTCCGGGTTGTCAACTATCTCAGGTGGATCTGGGTCAGGATGGGCTCTAGTGTGAATCTTTTTAGGGGCCACTATGCTAAGTTTTTAGACCCAAGTAAACAAGAAAAGTTCAACCAGATATGACAATCTTTGAAAGGTCAACTAATCTATTTTCTTATTTTTAATCACACAACATTTTAACAAGGTTTTAAAATGGTATTGTAATGATGAGGGTTCTTCCCAGTGGAGTCTTAAGGTCTGTTCAGGATTGTGGAGTCGCTAGGTGGAAAGTCCAGAGTGTTTTCAAAGGAGTACACTGTCCACCACAGTGTTTGTGAAACATTCCTTTTCAAGGATATCTCAAAACACAACAAACTCTAACCAGAGATTGACTGGGAGGGCATTCACCAGATATGTCACCTCAAAAAGAGGATGAGATCTGGAGGCTACCTGGCCCTTTCCAGACTCTGTCTTAAGAGTATAGAGTAAAACACATCAAAAATGTAAACAAGATATCAAAAACTAGTGTTTTACTACCAATCTGAAATGTTTTTGGTATTTTTTTGAATTGTTTTATTTGTGGTTTAAAAGAATGCCCTAACTTTGCCTCAAAACTTAGCTACGGTTATGAAACATTACAGCTTCATCTCATAGCACAAATTTATCCTGATTGTTGAAAAAACTTAAAAGAACTTAGGATAAACTAGTTTTATTTAATGATTCAAACAAGTCTCATCATGATTACCATTTCTCGGTAGTGCTTGAAAAAGCTGCTTTTTACTCTCAAGGTCTTATGAAGTTTCTGGGTAAGGATTTCCCCAGCGGAGTCGCCAGAAATGTTAGGTCTCTGTAATAAGCAAGATTGGCAAAAGTCCGATCACAGAGTTAACATCATTTCAACCAACTTTGGGATAATAGGATCTAGCCCTCCTGAATCCGAAGAGGGATCTCTCCAATATGTACAAAGATGGATATTGTCTTTGAAGTTTAGAATAATGATATTAGGCTAGTTATGAGGTCCAAGGGTTTGTTTGGTTTTTTCGGGTGGTTGAACATAGTTGTTGTCTGAGGCGGAAAGATCTACATGCAAACAGGTTCAAAGGTGAGAAGTTGCAAGCAAAAGAGTAAGCTTTGATCAAGAAGAAAGATGATGGCAAGTTTTCAATCCAATGGGCTATGGAGTCATAAGAGGATTTAATTGAAACATTTAGGTTCAAGAGTGATCTATGGGGCAAGTCATCTATGCCTAAGGATCTCTTTAAAGTTTGACTTATGGAATGGAGTGATACAATAAGAAAGGGAAAAGACAGATGCAGAAAAAAGAGAAGCCCAGGATTTGGTAAGTACTTTGAAACTAGCCAGCCTTTGACCAAGCACTTAAGAAAAACATAGAAGCAAACTAGGATCTGGTAAGTATTTTGAAACTATCCAGCCTTTGATACACTTCAAAAATAATACATATAAAAACAAAGGGAAACACAAAGATCACACAGAATGGTCTAAGATCTGATAAGTACTTCGAAACTAGTCAGCTTTTAACACATCCTAAGGGAAACAATCAAATAGTTGAGCAAACAATAAAGGGACTCAGGGCTAACCTTGATTTCCTCAATTCATCCTTACACAACATATATTGACAGTAACATTTAAAAATAACATTCAGCGGTGACAAGAAGATGAGGGAACACCAGCATCCCTATACTTAGACTGAATTAAATCATTTTCAAATCACACAGTTGGAAGAAAACAGTTAAATAAAGATTTATCAACCAGAGAAGGTTACTGATATACAGTAGCTCCTAACACTGTTTAAATCAAGTTTTATAGGAAATGAACAAATTGAAAATAGAACAAATATAAGTCACATGGAGAATAACATCACCATCAAAGATAGACCAGGATCCCATAAATCAGCCATTGATGCTCCAAAACCAAATAGCAGCACCCCCGTAGTCACATCAGCTTCATCTTTCATTCACAACCTAACCTATCTGCTACAAGCAGAGCTCCAAGAGCCCGTGAAACCACTATTTACAGTCAAGAATTTCCAGCTCAATTACATTACAATGCTTCAGCAATTTTCATTAACAACCAACAAAAACCAACCCCCCACTCATCTTCTACTGGAGTATTTATAGAAGGATGAGGAGGTGGGATCTGATAAAAAGATCTCAAATACAATTAATGCAGAATTAATGTCTTCCTAGCCCTTGGAGGCTCGATGAAGAAATCATACAGGTGTTCCACTGCATTAATGCGTTTACACTTATGAAGTAAGCTCGGAGGGAGCTTTGTTTGACATTTGAGGCTTTGCGTACTATTAGGGTTACTCTGCAAACATTCTGTCATTAAATCTGAGGCAGAAATAAATTCTTTGGCTGCTTCAAGGAAAAATATCTGATTTTTCTCAATAAATTCGGCCTTTGATTGAGCGTCTTTGAAACAATAGGTGGCACAGCGGTGGTTGAGGAATCAATTTGCCTCAAAATATGGCGGTGGAGGCAATATGTCTGAGGAACACTTTTAGGTTTTCCTTTTAATCTGTGTTCTGAGTCGGGGATTAGGCTTTTGATGACTGTCTTAGCCGTAATCCCCGGCACTCTGTCCACTAATCTGTTGTTCTGGTTCATTGTTGTCTTCAATATCTGATACTCTTTCTCTGCGTTGATTTTGACGGTATTCTTTGCTGTGCAGGGCTGTGCAGGTAGAAAAAGGCATCAATGCCGGTGGAAACACTGATGAGACGTGAAAAATGGCTTTGTAGGTGATTTCCACGGAGGAATCGAGACGTAGAGGATCGTCACCCTCTAGGTCTGAAAAACCCTATTTAAAACACAAATAAACGACTTCACCCCTGCAAAATACAAAAAACACGTAAAAAATCTAGTTTATAGGTCAACCTGCTTTTGAGGGTGTGTGGGAAAACGGAGCAATCGGAGACATTGATCGTACTGCGATCAACGGTCGGGATCTTTTCAGAAAGTTAGCGGAGGAAAAGGTGGATTGTACGATGGAATCAGGATTTTGTATGAGAACCGTCAATCTGCAGAGACCGACGACGGAGATCGGATTTCGAACGCGTCGGGGGAAGTTAACGGGTGGGCAAGTCCGTTAAAGGCCGAGCAGATGAGGCGATCAGCAACCGTCAAATGGGAGGGCCCAAATCCGACGGCGGAGGTGGATCCTGCTGCGGGGTTATGGTACAATAGATAACGCGTGGGCGAAGCGAAAGGACGGTGGTTTTGAAACAGGGCGGAGGACACGTGTCAGCCAGCGTATGGAATCGCTGGCCGACGGGAGAAAACCGCCAC